>PVKS010006238.1:0-79643 GCA_004027875.1 Aplodontia rufa
ATTGGGGAAGAAAACCTGCCGGTCCTGCTTCGGCATAATTAGAGAGACTTTGACATCTTAGCTGCGGCTGCTATAGCCCTGGCAGTGACTGTGCTGACAGCGGATCTTGAACAACTAGTCCAGCTCAGCTGCAAAGGCTTTCACAAATCAGGATCAACACCTGCACATTGGACTATTGACCTAACCGACGAGTTGATCTCCTGCAAGAACAAATGGACATTTTGGTGGACATTTGGTCTAACAAATGGACATTTTGGTGGACATTGGGTCTATGTGTATTCATAACCTGCCTGGATTGAGTTTTGGCTACCTGAGCAATTTGGCTAAGTCATAGCGAAGAGTGGCCAGTGTCATTATTATTATGTGTTTTGTGACTGGTCTTGCGGTAAAAAGGCATGGAAGGGATCAAGCAAGCTTATGCTGCCCTCAGAGTTGATGACCATAAGTCAGCAATGATATGGATGACTCAAGCTCAAGGGGCTGGTAGTCAGTGATGGGTAAATCCTTTCAACCCCCTTATCAACCTAAGACAGGAAGGGTGCCTTACGCTGCACCTTATTCCAATGACGGGTAAGAAAGGGGAGGTGTGAATGGAAAAACCTAAGGCAGACACAGTCACCTGTTTGTTATCCTCCTCTCAGAAAAAATTAAAAAAAAGGAGATGATGTTGGGATTCCCCAACATGAGGCCTAGCTGGCTTGTAGAAGAATTGGTGGTAAACAACTCTAAGGGGTCCAGCTGGCTTATAATTAGCAAATTGCCTGACCACATGACTAAGCTATTTGGTCACTCATTTGTACAATTGGATAAATGTGTTTGCACTGTACCCCTATTGGTTGTTGTAATGGATAAATAGAGTAGCGACTAGTCAGGTAGAGGAAGCAGCCCTGTCCAGAAGGAAGAAAGCACAGAAGCAGTCAGAGAAGCATGGAAGAAGCAAGCAGCAGTCAGGAGGAAAGCGGAGAAGCCTAGAGTCAGAGAAGCTGAAGCCGAAGCACAGAAGTGTAGAGTCAGAGAAGCAGCAGCAGAGATGGTGGAGAGATAAGCAGAGGTAGAAGATGCAGGCAGTAAGAGCCTCGGCTGCAGAAATAGGGACTCTGGTATGGCAATAGAAACAAGGCCTCTAAATGTGAATAGCCTTGACTCAGAGAGAGGGAAGGCGGGAAGCGCCTGGAGGCCTTTAGCCGTGGTAAATGGAGAAATAAAGCGCTTGGAGAACTTAAGACCAGTGGGTCTATTTTAATCTCAGTCAAACATTAAATGAGAGCCTTGTCTGGTTCCTGCCGGCCGGGACTGGACAGGGGTTGAACCCAGGGCCTTGCATGTGCAATGCACATGGTCTATCAATGAACTACATCTCCACTGTGGATGACTTTTCTTTTCACTTCTTTGTATGTTCTGAAGTTTGTTCAAACGAAGGCAAATAAATTTTACAGTCAGAACAAATGATTTTCCATTTTGACAACAATTAAAACCATGAGAAAATCTTTGAGTTTGAAATGGTCTGATTCATTCTTCGTGCTTCACCTTGGGGCTCTAAGTGGTCTTTCTTTGGCTGCAAACTCTCTTCCAGCTAGATCCTGCCTGCAGGTGTTAGCATGGCACACCCCCATGCACCAGTGGGCTGCCGATCCATTTGTCCATGAATCTTGTTTATACTCTTCAATTTTCACACTGGACATCAACTTTAACAACTGCACAGATGGGTTTTAAAATACCCAACTCTTCCTTTAACCTGCAATCCCCAAACCTAGGCTCCAAGGACAGAGCGAGGAGCTGAACTTCCTACAGTCCAGTTCTGTCAAGTCCAATTGAGAAAAGTTGTTCCTGGACATTTACCTGTGGACATGCAGTCACTCTGCTCTCACAGCCGTGTCAGACTGGCTTTCTGCACCAGGTCTTACTGCCCATGAACTTGAACCGTACTTTATTTCCTCCACACTAACAATGAAGCAGCAACTGCCACGTGAGACTGCTTACTACATCCCAGGGATGATGCTCCGGCCTTCTGTGGATTCTCGAACTCTCATGATGCCTGACAAAAAGAGGAATTATCATCCCCCTTTTTCATGTGAGATCCCCAGGATCACTGTGATTGATTAACCTTGTCAAGTTCACACAGCTGCTTAGTGGTGGAACTAGGAGTTACACCAGGTCTCCTGACTCTGGACCAGCCAGTGTTCTGTGCCACTGGGCTGCCCTGCCTTCACTGCTTCAATGAATCTGCTTGTATCCTGCCTCTACATTCACTCTAATTACATACGGCATCCTGTGTGCTGCCTACCGGGGACAGAACTGCTCTAGATCTTTCGGTGTGGCTCTTCCTTTTGGTCTGTGTTTTCCCTAATTTGGCTGTGTGTGTACATTTTCAGGCTCATTATTCATGGAGGCTGCCTAGGTCCTGTGTGGGATGAGGTATGGTAATATCCATGTGTTCACTTCAACATTTATTCCAGGGCTTACTTTGTTTAGCCTATCATTGCCCCAGAAGGCTGGCAAGGTACATCAGACACAGACCCAAGACTTGACATCATCTGGTCAATGTGAGACAAAAAGGAAACGAGCTTAGAGAGGAGGGATGCCACAGGGAGAGGGGGCCCTCCTGGCCCAGGCTGTGAGGCTACTATTCACAAGGGGACATTCTGAGCTGTCCAGCAGCACTTTCCATTAGCTTTGAAAAACCAACAGCCACATTTTTGAGCCTGGAATTGAAGGGACACACGTTAGCTCCAGAGCATCAGAAGCTACA
The DNA here is from genome assembly GCA_004027875.1 of Aplodontia rufa. Lineage (NCBI taxonomy): Eukaryota > Metazoa > Chordata > Mammalia > Rodentia > Aplodontiidae > Aplodontia > Aplodontia rufa. The sequence goes on from PVKS010006238.1 coordinate 2,750, forward strand.
GGCCTAGATCTGGCTATCTTTGGATGTCTAGGCTTGGCAGGGCAACTTCCTGAGGTCTACAGAGGCTCACCTTCCATAGAAAGAGGTGCAGACCCTGATGTATTCAAGGAAAGGGCTGTATCTGCAGCTGGGAGCCCATCCTGGGGTGTCGTGAGCCTCAGGAAGTCTGTTACACCATTGTATCTGAGACCACAAGCAAAGTCCCTGCCACTGAGGAAGGCGGTGGCATTAAGAAGCTGGTCTGGTCTAGGGGACCTTTTGTTCCCTTTTTCCCTGGGAGCTTGAGCATGCTCTGATGAGGAGCTGCTGCCTGTCCACACCCAGTCCAGCTTAAGAGAGGCACATGCAGCTGATGGCCGGTTAAACAGTAGCGCGTTACCCAAAGGCCAGATCATGGGACTCACCAATCCACTAGCTAGTGCTTCAAGGGGCAATGACCAAGGGGCTGCCTTTCACCTCTGAAAATGATCTCATTCCAACTGTCACACCCAAAAGGCTATTCCAAATGGCCAGCACTTTGTGTCTTATAAAGTGGCTTTTGCTCTTGGTGATGTGTTCTTTTCCTCTCTCCTACCTTTGCCTAGTGATTTACTTCTGCTCACCCTGAAGACTCCCCTGAGCAGCAAACCCTGCGGGTCCCCTTACCCATCCTCCCAGCTGAGTGAGGAGCCCTCCTCCCTGGCACCCTCTGCTTACTGCACAGTGTCTAGAATATATTTCTCTTCAGGAGTTTGATTCCCCAGCTGGCTGAACACCTTGTGGCTCAAGTCTCTTTGGCCATGTCTAGGACTTAGAATATGGCAGGTGCCCAACAGATGTTGGATCAAGTAAGGCAGCAGCTGGAAGCTACCTGGTAGGTCTCTGAGGAGACCTAGGGTGAGACAAGGGTGAATGTGGACACCAGAGCCGATGTCTTCCTTCCGTCCTCGTCCCCGCTGAACGCAGCTCAGCAAGGGCCAGCCACCCCAGGGCGGCCTCAAGACCAACAAGGCCAGTGTCCCCAGACTGGGTCCTCAGTGAGGTCTCCTGAAAGGACTACAGTTCTCCATGGGCTCTATTTTACTTGTAGTTCTTATTTTTTAAGAGCTGGGGTAAGCCTCATGGACAACCTGCCTCACCCACGTCCCGAGGCAAAAATAACAGAATATTCTGGGCATATTCACAGAATCCACTGACATCTCTTTAGTTCTACCTATAGTAGTTCTCCCAAGTACTTTCCAGAAAATAATCTTGAGAGTTTATAGAAATAAATATTGCCCAATCATTGGTCTTTAGCATTTAGAAAAAAAATACCAGGAATTCAACTAAGATGCCGATCTGGGCCAGTACTGACGTGTCAACCGGCTACGTGCAGATACCTTCTTTATGGCTAATTTCAGCCAACAAAAAGAATCATGAAATAACAGGGGTACATGCAGTCAGTATTGAAATTACAGAAAATAAAATTAAATGCACTTATAAAATTCCACCGTTGGTATTGCTAACATTTTGGTATCTTTTCTTTTTATATTTTAATTTTATATACTATATGAATATTCATATAAATAATTTATAACACAAAATTGGAATCATACTTTACGTGCAGCTTCATAAGTTGCTTTTTATGTAACATCATATCATGAATGGTTTTCATGTGCCATGACAAGTCCTTCAACAACCAACAACTATACTTCTGCAGGTGACAGAATCCCACTGCATCTGTTAAGGTTGAAGATCACACCTCCTCCCAAGCACAGGAAGTTGGCCCTGCTCACTAGGTCATGATTTGCTTTCTTGTAACAGTCCAGGTTTCCCAAAGAGGCCACCTACTCTGAGTCATGGTCACCTGTCCTTGTGGAACCACTGTCTAAGATGGCAGTCTGTCACATCACCCCAGAGGAATCGGCCTGCTAGGGCAGAAGGGCACAATCATAATCCTGTTACCTGTCAAGGACACGTGGAAACGGGGAACAGGAGAGAGAGGTGCCAGATTTCAACCTCTCCCTATTCTTCAACAGTGAAAGTTCCTAGTGGAGGTCACAGTGAACCCTTTACTAACCCATGAGGCTCTGGAAATGGGATGCACATGAAGTTCAAGCCCTTTTTATTTCAACCCTTGTTGAAAATCTTTCTCAAATGGACACATCTGTTTCCTTGGTTTGTTGACGTAGTACAGTCACTCCTTGGTATGGGAGGGGACTATTTACAGGACCCCCTTAGACCCAGATCCACAGATGCTTGAGTCCCTTATATAAGATGGCATAGTACTTGCATATTACCCATGCACATCCTCCTGTATTGTTTAAAATACCTTGAGATCATCTATAATACCTAAAAATGTAACTGCTCTGTAAATACTTGTCATCGTGTTAGCATCATTCAGGGAATAATGACAAGAAAGAAGTGTATGTGTTCAGGGCAGATACAACTTTTTCTGAATATTCTCCATCTGCATTTGGTTGAATTCATGAATGCGTAAACTGTGGACATGGGGGGAACAACTATAAACATACATGATTTTTCTTTGCTTCTTGTGGAGGCCTGCTTAATGCCGGGAGCTCATGCTTCTGAAGTGAAGTCATGAGCTGTCAGGCCTCCAATCCTGCCACATGTTCACACAAACTAACGTTCAGCTTCCAGCCAGCACATCCCTCCTCTGGGAGACCCTGCCCTGCTGGGTGCTGGCACAACTCCAGATGGCATTACTATGATTTTATTGTAATTATTTATTTATGTCCTGTTTTTTCCAACCAGACTCTGAGCTCCTGGGGATCAAGGACCTATACCTGACTCATGGTGGACACGCAATAAGGACAGGAATGCATTTATATGGAATCTCACTTCTTTCCTCAGCGGAGGAATACTGCAGCAGCAAACTTAGATTGGAAACCACAGCATGGATGCAAATCCTCACCCAGGGTCTGGCAGCAAGAACCCAGCATCGGTGTGTCTGCTCCTCCTACTTGCCCCATCCTCACTGGTGAGATTTCCTGAACACCACCTGTTGAAATACACTTAATCCTTACAATAACCGTAGGAGGTTGGCCCATTGTTATCTATATTACAGATAAGAAAACCGAGACTTAGAGACGTTCCTGCCCAAACTATGAAGCTAGAAAGAGCTAAATCAAAACCAGGTTGAGGGGCTGGAGCAGGAGCTCAGCAGTTCCAGTGCTTGCCTTGCATGTGCAGGGACGCGAGTTCAAACCCCAGCACCACGTACACAACAAAGTATCTCAGCAGTGAAGGCCACATGAAAAACTAAATAAAAATTAATTTTATCTTCCTCTCTCTCTCCCTCTCACTGTCCCTGTCTCTCTCTTAAAAAAAAAAAAAAGGCAGATTGATTCCAAAGACCACGCCCCTAAACGTGATGCTTCTTTCCAGTTATTTTGGAGCAGGTATCACAAATACAATCAGCCCTCTTTATTGGTCGTTCTGCATCTGTAGACACAACCAACATCAGACTGAAAATACTTGGGAAAAACTGCCTCTGTCCTAAAAGTGTAGACTTAAAAATATTATCATTATTCCCAAATAATATACTAGGACACGTATCTGCACAGCACTGGCGTTGTAGAGACATTGTGAATCACCGAGAGGTGCTGTAGCGTGTACAGGAGGATGTACGCAGGTTATGGCAAACACCACCCCTTATCACATAAGGGACTTGAGCATCTGTGGACTTTGGTGCTCCAGGGTCCCTGTACATAAGCAAATGCTGCAAAACAATCTAACTGTGGGAACTAACTTTACAAAAAGTGGGATTGATTTAGTGCACTGATGACATCTACCAAACAGAAGAGATGAGAGATTACTCTCTGCATACCACCCACTGTGGCTTCATGGCCTGGGTAATTCTCAGTGGCTTATGCTGGTGGAGAACAGATGTGGGTAAGTGAAACCTGGCAGTGCTAATTTATCTGCTCTTTTCTTGGAGAGTGGGGTGCTGGTGTAGAAGAGCCAAGGGAGGCTGCCTTTTTAACTCAGTCAGGGCCATTGATGCTCTTAGGAGCTCTTCAGTCCCTCGAGGCCCATGGTGAGTGTCAGCTAGGTGGACAGGCCAGGAAGTGGCTTCTGCTTTACCTGTTGGTTGCTGCTCTACTTCCTGTGTGGACTCCAGCCAGGGAAAGCATGATGGTTCAGTCTTAAGGGCTCCGTGTATGTTCACATTCACTAATATTGCCATTTATTTTCACAGTGTCACAGTCCAATAGGCTGAAACAACCACCTACCTCCACAAGCAATTTCGTGGTCAGAAGTCAGCTAACCTCATCACCACCCAATTCTTTTGCATCTTTGATTTCCCACTTCATGGGCCAACCTCTGCAATGTAAGCCACAGGTGGTTTTCTTCAGGGACCTCAATGCTCTACTGAAATAATTTCAGCATTTAAGAAGAGGCTTAGGAATCTAAATTTCATTAAGTTGATGAAAAAACCAAAGCATAGCCTCATAGCAGAACCACAGCCACGTGCTATGTAGGTCCCACTCATTTGAGACGGGAGCGGAGGAGGTAAAAACTGGCTCCATTGTAAACCTTCACAACTCCTGGTCTCATAGGATGTCCTTCCTTTGTACCCATCCCTCCTGCTCCTTCTTCCCCTAAGACACCCCAGTGTGGTCACCTCCAGCGTTTTTCTCCCTAGGTTTCTGCTTGCTTGGTGACTACTGGTGGTGGAGTACTACAGCAAGCTATCACAGCCAGCTGGCCATGTTCTCATGCAAGTTGTCATTTCTGTCTCTCTAGTTTAGATCCTTTTGTGGCCCACACTCAGCCAAGAAAGCACAGGGAAGAGGGAGCTCCATCTCCCACACGTGCCGCCTACCAGCACCATGACTTCGACATTTCCTGCATAATCCTGAGCCAGTGGCAGCCTCACCCGAGCTGCATGCTGGAGAGGACAGAATTTGGGAGTTGTAAGTAAGAGAAAAATGAGCATGGTTAAAAACATGTTCTTTACAGAGAAACGAGAATTAGCAAGGGTCTAGCTAAAAGTATGGCTTTTAGTGCTATTAAAGAAAACAGAACAAGAAAAATTTTCAACATATGAAATTATTGAATAAAGCCCTTCCCAGATTTTTATAGCACATTGGGTACTCTCACAGCAAATGCATCAAAATCATTCTGATCTACCTATATCAACTTTACTACTAAGTAATCTAGAATAATAGTGAATAAAATACGGAAGATAATAGTTTCCAAATTACATCTACTGCTTCCGTAGCGGCCTTCTCAGGAAGATGACGACAGCCTTGGGATCTGGTGGTGGTGAAAGTAACCATTCCTCCTCAGAGTTACAATCCCATCTGAGGTAAGAGTAGAGGAGGCAAAAACTGAATTTGTTTTTAGCCTTCACAATCCTGGTCTCACAAGATGTCCTCCATTTCTTCCCCTAAGAAATCACTGTCCAGAACAGTGATGGCGTGAGATTGTAGGGTTGGGAAACCTTTTTTTCTACAGAGGGTGAGATGTGTTCCAGGCCTAGCCAGTTACTGTGTGAGCAGAAATCAGCTGGCACGACAGTAAGAGTAGATGTAGAATGGGGCACCAACCTGTAGGTACAAGCTGGGTATCTTCTTACAACCCTAATTTCGTTTTGCTCCTGTCTTTTTACTTTTATGTACCTGTCAGCTAAAACAGAAAATACCACAAACTGAATTGATTGTAGATTCTAAGTCAAGGAAACAGGCTTAGAGATTATCCAGCGTTAACATTTCCCTTTGTGTTCTGACAGTGCTGTCCTGTGAAGCGTTCTCTGAAAAAGGACACCAGGGCCAGGTAGACGTGGGAGACAGCTCAGCCCTGCTTACCTGAGAACGTCAAGGCTCTGCGCGTCCTGTAGCGCGTAGACCAGGTTAAACTCACACTGCTTCTACAGGGGGCTTTGTGGTGCCTTCTAGGCCGTGGGATTTCTATGGGGAAATGCTCTGAATTTCAAATCTAGCTGTCCATAAACTGGAAACTTCCTAGGCATCATTGATTTTTCTTGATGAGAGCAGGCAAAAATGTTCAATGTAATGAAAGCAGATAAAAATGGAGCCCAGAAAGGTCTACAGGGTCAAAGAAACACCACCTTGTTCATCCATATCAGCTCAAAGGTTACATGTATGCTTGAGGTATATATAAGGAATTCCTTTTTATTTTATTTTTTTTTCTTTTTGTCATTTGGGGCATCCCAGGAGCCTGACTCACATCAAAAGAATGTGAAGGCTTTAGGATGGGGCTGAAATATTGAATTTCCCTATATAAAGATATAAAAATCCATGCTCAAAGGAATTTTTTTTTCCTAGCACAAGAAAAGCTTGTTGTATCTCAGAACTGCTCAAAAGACCAGGTCAAGACAGGTGGCCCCTGTTACTATTTTTTCAGTTAGATAAACTATGTTCCCCTAGAGAGGATTAAAATGGCAGATTTGTTTAAGATGAAGATCCTTCAGAGCAGATACCGGAGTCCTAAGCTAGTGAATGTCTACGTTAAGTTGAAAGCCTGGATGAAAAGATAAGAGCTGAAGCAATCCCCTACACAGTTTCCATAGATATATATACCAGGGACCTGATGGTGATCACAAAATGGAGCAGTTTTAGTCTGACTTCCCTCACAGCTGCATTTCAGTTCCATGTTTTGGTGTCACATAACCAAGGAGGCAGATAGCCCACAGCTATCATTTTTGGTCTGAATAAAGAACAATGCTTTTCACACTCTCATGAAAGCAAATTATACGTTACCTTAAAAATTAGCTTTATTGAAAGAAATGCTGCAACACTCAGGGAGAAGGTTGAAATCACCCTGGAAAAGCATCTGCGTATTTCTGCAAGTTCTGAGGACTCAGTGCTTTCTTTCCATTGTTTCTGTTTTAATTTTTTATTTCTACTTTTTCAGTTCTTTTACAATGGCAATGGGGAAACTACACGATAAATTCACTTCTGGAAGGCCTACCTCAGTCTTTTAACAGAAAAAGGGACAGCCTGTTAGCTTACGTCAGTAGGCAAGGAGAGGGAGGGGGTGGCGAAGGAATGCTGGAGGCCTCTACACCTGCTTGCTTATTTCAATCCTGGTAAAACCCTGCAGGACACAAACCTGTGTCTCTGCTTTACAGGTAAGGAAACTGGGACTCTGAAAAGTCCCAAAATTTGTCAAAGATCAGGGAACGAGGAGACAGCTGATCATGGATATGAACTTGGTCTACAGCAGCAATCCAACTCCCATGGAGAAAGGTGTTACAAGCAAACCAAAATAGATGTGGCTAGAATGAAATCTGACTGTTTAAAGAAGCAACTGAATTTCCTAAGAATGGCAGGTTACATTCAAGGCGCCAGCAATCTAATGCTGCATGTCCTGTAAACCCCGAATGGAATGACTTTAATCAACACTTGAATTCTGTGCAAACAAACGCACCCAGAGAGTTTCAGAGCAGCCTTGGGGGGCTTTGCTTTGCAGTCCTTACTGTTACCACATGCCGTTTTTATATTATTCTCCGCATGTTTCCCAAAATAGAAGAATTTTTTTTAAAGGCCCATGAGCATTCATTCCTATTTTCAATCTTCAAAAATCTAAGAGGGGTGAGCGACATGCAGCAGGATACAAAGTTCTATGAGCATAAACATGACCGACAGGTTGTAAGGTGGTGTAAATTTTGGATTACAGCTGGCGGTGGTGTATGTTGTTTGTCAGAAAAGGAAGAGATTGCTTCAAATGACTTCTACCCAGGATGCCAAACCATGGGGTGGCCTCCCAAGAATATATTACATGTGATTCCTGTCTAATTCTCTAAATCTGTACATTTCGAATTGAGTGAGCAAACTCAAGTGGCATTTTAAAATTCTTCTGATTACTATTTCAGGTTCACAGTCATATCTTTTTTGCCTGTTACAACTGCAAGCACCGATTGTTCTATATTAGAGATATCCTCAAGCAATCTGTACCATCTCGAGGGCATGCATATCTTAAAGGAATATGTCTTCTTAAACTGGTTTCATTTTCCAAGTGTGTAGTATATGAACTCGTTTTTAGGCAGAACGACAAGTTATGCATAAAACTGGCGTGACCTCATGAGGAAGTCATTATAAGACTAACTTCTGAATGAGCATATGGGCCAAACCTTGGAGTTCCCAATTATTATTTGTAGGTGTCTAATTTGGCCACTATCCAATATAGAAAACTGCAAATACTGTAGTGACAATCATACCTATTATGTCCTAGTATTCAGAATGGCTACTGGAGAAACCACCAGCTGTAGTGATGGGACAGATTGGAAGAGCTCTCCTGTATTCTGTTACAGGAAGAGAAAAAGAATTTCTGAAATTTGAAAAGTGAAGTTGGTAGTTGAGAAATGACAATTGAGATATCATATAGGAGTAGAGTACTGAATTGAATAAAAGAGTAAAAATGCAGAAGACCAAAGAAGAGCTGAATTGCCAAATGTTTTTATATGTGTTGTTGTGGAGCAAACCTCAAAATTCACACGTTGAAGCTCTAAGCCCTAGTGCCTCTGAATGTGACAGTATTTAAGACAGAGCCTTTCAAGAGATGATTGAGTTAAAAGGAGGCCAGTGCCATGGGCCTTAATCCCTAAGGATTGCTGTCTTTAGAAGAAAAGGAAATCCAGCCACCAAATACCTACGCATAGAAGGAGAGACCAGGTGAGGACTCAGTTCCAGGCCACCATGTGCAAGCTGGTGATAGAGGCCTTGGAACCAAAGCCATCAACATAGTGGTCTCTTGGACTTCCAATCCCCAGAAATGTGGGAAAATGTCTGTTGCTTGTTAAGCCTCCCATCGTGGGATTTTATCAGGACTGCCTGAGCAAAGTAACACACTTGATGCACCTTAATCTTCGGTAAACAAGCCGAACTGATGTGCTAGTTATAAGCTGGGTCTTCAATAAAATCCAGGCACATTTTGGGAAATATTTAATCTGTCCAAAGAGGGCAGGGACTCACCACATCGAAGGCAGTAAACACGTGACAGTAGTGGTGATTGGACTTCAAATCTTTTGTGATATAAGCAAAGGTTGAGAGGTCTTCTGGGTCCTGGGCAGCACAGGAGATATTACGAATTTCATGTTCGGCAATTATGTTCTGGAAGAAATCACACAAATGACCGTTGTTTTTCCTCTGCAAATCATATTTTAGGACCAAGATAAGTAATCTAGGAAGCGGCTGCTCTCCTTCTTTCTGGAGTGTTCTAGACCAGCAACATTCAAAGTGATCCAATACACTACCCATGGGCAAATGTATGCCAGGTCTGGAAGAGATGTTTTCATTTAATGAAAAACAACCTAAAATAGTCATATCCTGGAGCAGCGTTGTCACCAGGTGCTGTGCATGGAAGCAGTTTGGGTGGCAGACGTTTTTTTGAAAAACAGTAATTACAAAGCATTTGCTGTTACCATTTTCTACATCCAGCTGAAGATAAGCATCCTGCCTCCTGCTAATTCTGTCTGGAAAGGGTCATCTGTCATTTTCTGTGTGTGAGAACTAGCTGACCCAAGGGATTTTTTTTTTTTTTTTTTTTTTGCAGTCCTGGGAATGGAACCCAGGCAGGGCCTCATGCATGCTGGGGAAGTGCTCTATCACTGTGTCACACTCCCAGCCCATGCCCTGTGCTCTTGTGTCCATCCCTACTCCTCCAGAGCAATGGCAGGCAGGTAGAAAGAAGCCTCAGGTGCTCTCTCAAGGTTCCACAGAGGCTAAGGCAGAGGGCAGGATAAGGCAAGTGCTCCACTGCAGTATTCAGGCCCTGGCTGCCCTGCTGGATTCAGGGCCCTATGGACATGACAAGCCTTTCTTCACCAGAACCAGCTTGTGTAATTATGAGTGGGTGCCAGAGTTACCGGTTATCTTACTGGGCCTCAGAGGGTTTCAGTGCCTCCCACAGTGCAGTGTGGAGCTGGGGCTGAAGTCTGAGGTTGTTAGTAGAGCTCTGGCCCTTTCAAATGCACTGGGATACCCTTCACCATCCCCTGCTCTCTCTTCCTGGTTTAACAGAATTGCATTTTTCCTCTCTAGCATTTCTTTGTGCCTTCTCCCTTTTACCCCATCCCTGCTCGCCTCTAAGAATAACTGGTGGGAGGAAAGGTTTAGTACCATTGTCCTGAAGCACAAAATAACCATGGAGCATCATCCTGGCTGCAAAACCTGCTGGAAATATCTTTTGATACACAGATGCACTTAAAAAGCAAAGAAAATTCCATAACAGTGCAATCGTTTTCTTATCTTACAACAGCCCACTTACGTGTTTCTGCAGTTGTCACAGACCTAAAACCCTCAATGCTTTAGCTACCCTAATTACTTTTAAATTGCACAGTCTTAAAGAACCTGTGGGCAATACAGAGTTCTGTGTCTACCCATCAATGCCTAAAAATGCTTACAAAATGTCCTTCCCTGCCAGCTCCCCCAACAAGTACTTCATGTCCCTCGCTCTACAGAGCTGTGTGGTTGGGAGCAATTACAGAATTAACACATAAAAGAAAATTAAATTAAGACATTCTTCACTGTGGCCTCACATACTGACACTACATGCAGCCGCTCTGTCAAGAATAACTCAAACTGCAACTGGAATCCCATAAATAAGAAACATTCTATTGTAAGACACAGTTTCAAAATAAAAGGTCACCATCCTCTTCTGGCATCCCGGTAGAACTTCTTCAAGTAGAACACTAAATCAGGACCAGTGAGTCTTAACAGGAATTTTAAGATCCAGGTAGTCTTCAAAGGTGTGATGTCAGCAGGTTTGGAGAGTCTCTGCCATTTCTGGACAGGGGGCTGCCGGTGCCTGGGAAATCTGGACATACTTGGCCTCACCTGTCCAGATCGGTATCACAGGAAAAAGAGCACTGGCTCCGCCTTTTAGCTAACGAAGGTGGCATTTTATGTTCCAGAGATTTGTTGCCAGCATAACACAGATCAACTTTTTTTTTTTGCAGAAGTGACAAGTGCCCTGTGAGTTTTCTTGCACTGATTTCCTTGGCTCTTGGCCACTTCAAAGGATGCTGCTGTTGAAGATTTTCAGTGGGATGTGACAGCATCGTGGCCCTGGGGAATCCTCCAAGGGAGGTGGAGTGGATCCTTGGCGCTCTCCCTTTCTCCTCCCACAGCTTTCTGGAGCCCCCTTCCTTCTACTCCCCAAGAGCCCAGAGCTGCCTTTGGAATCCCACAGAGGCCTGCCATCAGTACTCCAAACCGAGTCTCTTTCCCCACTGTTGAAACTGTTATTCCTCTGTGCTCACAGCCTACGCAGGGAAAGCAAGCTAATAACCCATTCTATACTCAGGCAGGAATATATTCACAGAACTCCACACACATCCAGTGCCAGCCTGTGGCGAGGATGGATCTCACTGTGGTACTACTGCCTCCCTCTGTACTGTCCACCTTTGTGGAATGGCGAGGCCCCTTCTCCAAGGGTAGGGTGGATCCAAGGCCAAGGACCCTCCAGCTGCAGGTCGTACAGAGGCTTCCTCCTTGGAGAAGAGGTCAAGGAGGAAAGCACTCTTCCCTCCCAGCCCTGCATCCATTAGTGGGTCCTTCTCAAGTAAAAGGGGATGTCATCGTAAGGTGCAGGCTGTACCTCAGCTATGAACTTGACTCCTCGTATGTAATTAGCCTTTGTTCTGTGCATGTTCTAAGGAGACCAGAGCTGCAAAAAGATACAAGGGAAGGAGCGGGGGCTCACCCTGACTCTCCTTTGGGATAGTTTAGCAGCTAACTTGCAACAGGGAGAGATTTATGCCCGATTTTTACCTTTCATCATGTGGAGGAATAGTTGAAGAGGTAGGTATCTGGCTGGTTGGTGAACAGGATTATTTGGTTCGGCCCACTAATAGGGTGGTTCTAGGAAGGGCGGGAGATAGTGAAGTAATGCAACCTAGAAAGCGGCCTCTGGCCTCAGCCCTCAATCTCAGCTCCACCATGAGGGGCATTTACCCGAGTTCCCTGAGCCCAGGCTTTCCCTGAGAGACTGCAGGGTCTCCTTTAGAAAGGGCCCAGGACAGAGGCGGCAACCCTGGCGGAGGGTGGGCTGGGTGCTGAGAAACATGTGCTATAGAAAACAATGGTACTCACTGAGGCAAATGTTCTATTATTTTGTGCCTAAAAAAAATAACATAAGCTATATTTTAAGTCGACATCGGAAAAAAAATAAAAACCTCAATAAACAACCAAAGCAAAAAACCAAGCTCTGGCCCTGCACTGTTCCTAATTTAGCCAGATGGAAGGCTGAGGTGGGAACCAGCACAGGAAGGCAAAGGTCACCCAGTCCTGAGCCCTCGCTGGATGCAGGAACTAGGCCACCTCCTGGAAGACCCTGCTGATCTGAAGAAAAAGGTTCTGTCGGTAGGCAGACAGTCACAGGCCTCCAGGATGATTCCTTGTGGGAGCTACTTCCGGGCTGTGGATTCACAGAAAGCTGATGTGATTCTTCTAAAATGTTTTAGAACTAAATCTATTCTAAGTTCCATTTTAATTTCAAGATCACTCTCTGCTTCTTCCTTCTTAAATCAGGATTAGCGATTCACTTCCTAAGATGCTAGGCACTACATTTATGCATTTATAGCTAGGTACCTAACCCTTCCCCATGAACTCAGCCAAAGCTGTTTATTAGAATGAAAGGAAAGACATACTTCTCTGGAAGGCTCATCTTTCACTATAGTCTAGTAGGAAGGAAGGGTAATGAACACACAATTATCTGTTCTACTTCAAACTAATTGGTGGAAGGCAGTGGTGGGATAATACAAGCCTCAGGTTAGGCAATGAGCAAATCAAGTTTCCTCCTTCCCCATGACCAAGGGACTGGCGCCCTCAGGTCCTCCAACTAGACGATCCCTCCACCTCACTAGACTACCAGGAGGGGACGTGTGTTTGGGAGAATGCTGCTGAAGAACAGGGGCAACACCAAACATGAAGAGTGCCTCTTCTGCTTAGGACAGACTTAGTGGCCAACAGTGTGAGAATTGCTGAGATCTCCAAATACAATTACTTTTCACAATGTCTTCCCTTCAGATCAAAGCAGCCCACCCAGACACCACTTCCCAGTGGGGGACATCTGAGGTAAAGACAGAAAGCAGGACTCCAGAGTTTATCAGTCTGCTTCTTCCCTGAAGCCAGTCCTTCAGCCCAGGCACTTCCTCCAGTGCAGCCTTCACCATCGTCTCCCACCCTTCTCAAAACAATCTCTCTACTCTGACTTCCCACATGGCAACTATTGGACTGTCCTTCTGAGTCCCCTGATCTCTCTCTCCTGACTATCATATAACTGTCATATGGGGGCAAACAGCTACACAACTGGTTGAAGTGAATGTCCTCAAACTCTGGAAGGAGCCAGGCACATTATTGCTACATAGACACGGAGAGGTTGGCCCACCTGCTGCTGGCACCTGCACTTTAACCTTTGCTCTTTATTCCAAAAATATTCTGAGGACCACAATGCAAGGACTTGAGAGATAAGCTGCTCTTCACTGATCTTTGTATACACAAAATTACCTTTTGCATATCTTTCTGTGCTGATGCTTCCAAGTAGTGCTGTATGGGTAACTCATCTAATTACTGGTGACTGACTCAGACGTCTCCTGGAGGTGCAGGAGCGTCAACTTCTACACACCTCCATGTGTCAGTAAGCGAAGCGCTCTCCCTCAGTGCTGTGATGGCGAAGAGTGGGTCGGAAAGGGTGCTATTAATACAGATCCAGCCAGTTGTGCTACCCTTGAAAGATAGTTTTAAGACTGCAGGAATCTCCCAGGGCAAATACCCCTTGCTTAGAAATTGTCAGAATCCAAGTCAGCTGAGTGTCAAACTCATCCATTGAAAATATACTGCTCTTCAATTTTTTAAATGGAGACAGTTACTCCAGGTTAGGGGGAAAAATCCAGGCACCTAAATCTTTAAATTTAGATCCCGCAGATAGCAATGATATCTTCAGTGGACATTGCATCACAGTTTGGAACTTTTTAAACAGCTGAATATAGTTTAAGGATGAGGTAATTTAATGTACCCAGGGACTAAAAAGATAAAAATCAATTGGGATTGTTCTGATCTGAGTCCCCACAATTGTAATCTGACAACAGTGACTGTCAACAACTGAGGTCATCATTACATGACAGGCGGCTAGCTCTGAAAGTGCTTTTGTTAGCCAACATGATAATGATGCGTCACGAGCTGTCTGGCTTTTAGAATTTTGTTCCTAAACTGGGAAGTTGCTTTCTGAAGTAGATCAGGGGAATCTGGGCTTAGCTGATTGCTGGTGTAATAATCCTACAGAAAACACATCAAAAAACTTCTCAATGACCAAAGAGTCATTGTCCTTGGGACTTTCCCCTAGGATCTAAATCCAGTTGCTTTGGTCCTTTACTTAAATTCACCTGTTTTTAATGATTTTCCATTTTTTTCCTCCAAAATGCAGCAGGTCCAGGTGAGAGGTCTGGGTGGCAGGACAGAAAAGAAAGGCTGTCCACCAAGGGCGGTCACCTTGTCCCTCTTTTTTCTTTATTAGTTGAAAGGGTGAGGGAATAAGACCCTGGGACACTTAGGGTTTTATGAAAAGGAGTTAGCCAGCTTTGTGTATGGAAAGTGAGAGGTAAGATGGGTGGAGATAAGTTTTCTAGTTCACTACCAGGATGCTGAGATCTTTGCTCAGAAAGAAGCCCTAGAACACTTATCAAGTGACACAACCCATGTGCCCACACTTGACTTCAGAGCTTCAGATGGTTCCCACTGTCAGCACAAGGACACAACGTAGAGTTGCTTTTCTGATAGTGTCTCTTGAGGAAACAATACAATTGAAACAACTTCCAGCTTAGGAGCTGAGAATTGAACGCAGTGTGGAATACAAAATGTTGGACAGTGTATTCCTTGTGTCAGGTGTTCATTAAGTGTGCCAGAGGAGAGGGCACAGATCTCTCTAAAGAGACGGAGCAGCCCCTCAATGAGTAACCCTTCCTCTCATGGAGGAATGATGACATTGTTTCCTTTGAGTGATTCTTTTTTTCTTTCTTTCTTTTTTTTTTTTTTTTTATGTTCTCAAGATCCAAAGGGACATGCCAGGTAAGGGGTCACAGTCTGTTAGAGAAGACATCATGAAAAAGTAAAAGCAAAATATGTATAAGAACCAGATCAACACCCCCAATAAAACATGTCTTTCTGTTTATACATATGTATAAATACACACACACACACACTCTCTCTCTCTCTCTCTCTCACACACACACACAAATGTATATGTGGGGGGGGAGCGAGAGAGAGAATTAGTTTGCAGGTACAGGCAGGAAGCATGAAGGTCGGGGGTGAGGAGTGACTCATGGGATTTTAGATCATATCTTCAGGACTACACCTGGTGTTTAAACCAAAGAGAGGTGTGGTGCCTACCTTATTTGTTGCATCAATAAATTTGACTCCTTTATATGAGACTGAAAGAATAATAGTAGGGACCTTCTTCATTTGCTCTGTAGACTTCTGAAATTAAAATTAGAAAGCTGTTAGAGCACTGCTGTTGCATGGCAACTGAAGCACAGAATTTTTCCTCTTGAAAGATAAAAATGAATCCAAGTTAAAAACAACACACACACACACACACACACACACACACACACACACACAGACACACACTCTCACACATCAAGCATACCCCCAAACACGCTTAATTTAAAGGCCTGTCTCTCTTCTCTTGGGCTTAGCTGTGCTTTGGGCTTATAAAATAACCATCTTGCACTTGAGGATGTAAAGAAATGCTGGTCCTGGTGCCTAATGTGGGTGCAGGAGGAGGACTACTTTCCCCCGGCACCAGAGGGAAAATGAGGGGCTCTGCCTCCGTTCCTTTGACAAGGGTTAAGCCACATCAGATTTAACTCCAGGGGTGTGTTCAGCAGTCACAAAATATGTCACCCCCGCCCACCTTCTTCTTAGTCACACTCATTCTGCAAGGCACAGGGCATGTTTGGATATGTACTTAAAACAGGAATTTGAAATACATCACTGAATTTTTCTTACCTGGCCAAACTTGTAGATGCTGATATTATATTTATAGCAGAATCACGTGTGACCAAATAGGATATCATACTGCTCTGTAACAACTAAGCCCTCCAGGAGCAGTCTGTATTTTGAGCCATAGCCAAATACTGGCCAGGCCAGGTAACCTAGTTTTTCATGTCGAGCTGCTGTATTCCCTGAGGCTGAGTTCTTATGATAGATGTTCACACTGACTTAATGTGCTTAGGGTTTGCAGCCTCTTCGGTTTTATGAATCTGCAAAAAGTTTCTTTGTAATTTAGTATGTGCCTTTTCTGTTTAGTCTTATCATCCATCACTGGTCACCAACAGACTGCTTACTTGATTTTCCTCCATGGATCCTCTTAATAATCACATTAAACATCAAGAAAAACCTACCTGACAGTTAGCCTGATGGAGTTTCCAGATAAGACAGGTGGGAACATAACAGGAGAGAAAATACATGAAAAGGTGAGAGAGAGGAAAGCATTTCAATAATTCACCAACAGCACAAACTCATTAAAAAGTAAAGGATGCTACAAAAGAGAATAGGCTTCAAGATCTACGCAGGTGTGGTGAAGCTGTTATTTTAGAAACTGCTGCAGGCATTCACAGGCCCCACCTCTCCTGTTCTTTCTTGTTTTCTAATCATTCTGTTTACTGTGTCGCACAGTTGTAGGACTGACATGCTAGAATCTTCTGCTTTGAGCTTCCAACAACCAGCAATCACATGAATATTAAAGGGATCAGGAAAAAATATAAAGTTTCTTAATTTCTTCATTTATATTACCTAGTGTTCCATTTCCAAATTCTCAAATGTGGCCATAAAGAAGGCTTTTCACTGAACAGTGAGTGAAGCTCACTGAACTTGACAATGATAATTATGTTGCCTCTTTTGCTTGACCCTCGGAAAGGGTCACTACGCTGATTGTCTTCACACACCGTTCCGAGAGTTACCAAACCTCTGTCAGACACAAAAACTATTATTATTTGATATTTATTGTTTCATACATTATGGAAAAAGGAAGCTCTCTTGTAGTGCTTTTTAACTATTTTTAAAATTACCTAGACTTGGGCTGGAGCAGTGGCCCAGTGGTTAGAATGCTTGTCTGGCATCTGGAAGGACCGGGGTTCAAACCCCAGCACCACATGCACAATTAAGTGCTGGAAAAATAAAAACCAGATTGGGAAAAAAAATTGGTTCTCTCTTTATCCTGTTCTCTTAAAAAAAAAGAAAATTACCTAGACTTGCCAATTTTCTTTTGCAATTGCCAAAAAGAGATATGAAAATGCAATATAAGGTTACATACGTTCATGTTTTTTAATGCTTCCCCCAACCACTTCTTAAAAATGTGCAAGACAAATCAAAGGCAAGGCTGGCAGAAATAACACACAGTATGCTGGTTCTGAGGCAACGTAGTGACTGGATTCTGCACATAGAGAGGACTGGGTTGCACAGGTCATAGCCTGGTTGATTGAATGTGTGTGTGAAGAACTTTCTGCAAAGTGGAACAATGTATTTCAGAAAATCACCTCACTCCTCTCCTGCCATGAATACATTCTCCGTAACAGAGTTCTGTAACATTAAACAATATGTAGCTAACATGAAGATGAAATTACTAGCATTTTATTTAATATTAAGAAAAACCCATTTGTTACTTTTTTCAGCAACTGAGTGGTCATTTGGGGGGCAGCCACTGGGAAAGCTCAGGGTCTACTGGTAATAGAGGGTGCAAATGCCACTCTGCTGAAGAGGCTGCCTGAGGCTGTGTTGAGAAGGATTCTGAGCTGCACCAGGGCTCCGTGGGAAAGGGGCTGGATGTGGCTTCTTTCCTGAGAGCAGTGGGAGAGGTGGCACATGAGGCACACAAGGCCATTCCCCATCTGGTCAAAGATGAAGAACAGCTATAATGAAATGGTGACAAACGCGATGATAAAGATATGAAGAGCACCTGCAGGGACGTGCACAGGGAAAATCTCACTTTATGTGAGAGATAGGGGCAAGTCTGATCGACTGAGCATTCATTCATTCACTCATTCAATCAACAAACCCTGATTACCTGCTGGGTGACTGAGCTGACTCCTGAAGAATGAACAGGAATTTTCCAAGTGACAAAAGAAGACAAAAAGGTCTATTTCCGGGGCTCAAGAGGTGGCTCAGTGGCACAGTGCTTGCTGGCATGCATGAAGACCTGGGCTTGATCCCCAATACCACAAAACCATGAAAAAATAAAAATTAACTCTGTCTTTCTTTAAATATAAAATGGTCTTTTTCAGTAGCAGAGCCAACACACACACACACACACACACACACACACACACTCCTAAACATTAGAAATAATGTGGTGGATTTACGTAACTGATGGGAAATGAGGGTGACACAGTAGGTTTGGAAGGTTGTGATTTACTCTGCCAATTTAGAATCCACTGGAAGCCGTTAAGTAAGGACACAACCAGATTTCTGTTGGAGAAAAATAGCGATTGTGTGGGGGATGGATGAAACAGCTGAGGCTGGATTCAGACAGGCAAGAGCCTAAGTGGAGCTGAAGTAAGGCCGAGGATTCGGAGGCCCCAGTGAACGAGGGGAGTGTCACAGATGAAGCCCTTGACCGAGATGGAGGGCTGGAGGGGAATGTGCTTTTGCAGAGACGCAGCAGAAGTGCTCCTTTGTGCGCTCCATGTGACACTGGGTGGAGGTGTCACATAGGAAATGAGAGGTGAGGATCAGATCTGGAAGTCCATCCACACAGAGGGTAGAGGAGGAGATGGGAGCAGGTGGGTGGCTTAAGGAGGGGACAGGGACAGGGCTAAGGATCACATCTCCAACGAAGGAGCTCAAAATGGAGTTGGCAGATGCCCACAGACAATATCTCAGAAGCCAAGGAGAGGGCAGCTTAGAAGGCAGGAACAGCGCCCCAGGCCCTGAGGACTAACAAGGCCTAAAAACCTGCACCTCAGTGCAGAAGATGGCACACATGGGAGCGGCTCCTGTTATTGTGCGTGGTGGGTAAAATCTCTGGCTTTGACAAGAAGGAAGAATTGTTGCTGATTTTATTAAGAGTAGGAGAATGAGGGCAGCAGACAGAAGGGGACACAGGGTCGGTGCAGTGAACGCCAGTGGGAGGGAGCAAAGTGCTGGGATGATGATGCGGGGGTCACAAGTCCCAGCTCTTGGGCTGACTGAGGGCAGTGGTGATTTTCTGTCACGAGTCAGACTCCACCTCAGATGCAAACAAAGAGAACAAAACAAGGGGAAGGCAAAGGAGGGCCTTTCTTTTTCTTTTGCAGTTTCTCTTGCCTGGGGTGTCCGTATCGATGGCTACGCAGAGGCCTCTATGAATGGCAGTGCTGGGGCAATGTGCCCCTCCACAGGAGGATGACGGAACTGCCTGGTCACAGGGTTAAGGGGACCGTGGGAGGTCTTCAAGGTAATGCCTCTCCAGCAGGCAATGAATGACACTTTCTACAGGAGATAACGATCCAGCCTCTTTTTAGGTGATTTTCTGATGGTGCACTTTGACGGAGCTTTCAAACATGCCTTTTTGTACATGATTTTAACGAAAGATGAATATGCATAAAAAAGCAAATATACTGTCTTCAGGGAGTCTAATCAGGGAGGCAAAAACAAAAAAACAATGCAGTAAGCGTCCACTTCACTTAATGAAGACGTTTGGGTGTGGAAAAGTGAGCACAGAGCTTCAGGGATCACACAGTCTAAGCCCCACCTTCTCCGTCTCCTCGCCAGTGTCACCATCACCATCTTCCCTTTCTTTCCAGGACTGGCGCGGGCTCTTCAGCATCCCTGGCTTTGAGGGCCTATCTGCATGCTCTGCTGGGGTCTGCGCAATCCATCGGCCCATTTTACGTTTGAAATGCAAGCCTTATTTATTTGCATACCCAGGATTCTCTTCTTCAGGCTCATTTCCCCAGTAAAATGTGCAGGACAAGCCTTGTCCTCCGGTTGGCTTGGTTTCTGGTTGCTTTTTCCCACCCCGTGCTTTTGGGGAATTTCTGAGGTCTCTCAGTCTTCAAATTTCCTCTTTTTGGTGCCAGCTTTACAGAACAGGCTATGGGTAAGGCCTGGAGTCAACCTTTCCTTGCTTTTCTGCAAAAAGCGTGATCCTGAAAATCTGTTATATTTTGCTCATAGATTTCCAAGTTAGGATTAACAACTTTTTATTGTTCCAAAGGAAACAATATTTAGCTGTAGAAAGATGTTATATGTCTAAAATCTAAGATAAAATGCGACTTTTGAATCTTGAATTCAAAGGCTGCCTTGTATTTAGCACTTGGGTTTACATCATTAAATAGAACTGAACCATGATTTCGTATTTGGAGGTGGCCACCTGAAATATTCTTAATAAGTAATGGAACAAAGCAAGCATTTTTTTTAAAGGAAGGATTTTTTTAGATTCACCAAGAAAATGAAATAATGATTTTTTTCTTCTTTTCCTTTTTAATTATAAATTAGGAGTTGTTTGGAATTAGGTCAGAAATCACCCTTTGTGCTTTTATTTTAGCTTTAAAACATGTCCTGAAAATAAGTATGGTTGTTCCTCGGTATCATGGAGAACTGGTTTCAGGACACCCCCGATACTAAAATCTGTGAATGCTTAAGTCTCTCATTTAAAATGGCATAATATGTGCTTATGTTCTCATGTATTTTCGATCATCTCTAAATGACAAATAATACTTTGTGCCACCTGTGCTACTGTATTGTTGAGTGGGTAATGACAAGAAAGTAACAGGTGCCTGTTCAGTGCAGGTACAATATTTTTTCCAAATATTTTCGACCCTTGGCTAGCTGCATTGGAGGATGCAGAACCCATGATATGGAAGGCAGGCCAATTACAGTTTCTCATATTATTTCTATTTTATTGCCATGTTGGGAGTCAGACTCAGGGCCTCCTATGTGCCAGGAGAGCATGCTACCACTGAGTTACACCTCAGCCTGGTTTCTCATTCTATTCTCTTCTTTTTTTTCTTCCGGTATTGGTGACTGAACCCAGGGACTCTTTACCACTGAGCTACATCCACATCCTTTTTTATTTTTTACATATTGAGACAAGCTTTCAATAAATTGCTCAGGACCTTTGCTTAGCTTTTGAGGCTGGCAGCAAATGTGCAATCTTCCTGCCTCAGCTTCCTGAATCGCTGGGGTAACAGGGGTGTGCCACTCTGCACCCAGGCTGGTTTCATTTTCAAATGCAGGATCAGTGATATGGGAATATCCCTCTATGAGTTCATGGACTCCGATCACAGAGCACAGCTTTTCTTGAACACGAATGTGAGTAGAGTGGTTTACCACAGGGCGCACTTCAGCTGTGAGCTGTCGTGCCGGGTGAGTCTGCAGCCAATACTCATGCTCCTTCTAAGAATCAAAGAATCATTTTTGCCTCATCAGCAGCAGTGAGGGGATATGTAAGAGTGAGGTACTCTGTGGGTGGAAGCCCCCAGCCAGCCCTGCATTCTTACAACTCGTGGATCACCTGTGTATCTGAAGCAGACTGGGGAAGAGATTTCACATGCCTACCCTGAGAATCCTTTCTAGCTGGATATTCATCAGTGCTCAGTCATAACTATTAATTTTGCCATATAATATTTTCCTTAGTTACACAGCTTAATTATTACATTCAGTTTCAGCACATAAATTAAAATAGGATCAAACAATTATGTTGGGTAGCGCTCAGTGACTTTAAAATGATTAAAAAATACAGAGAACAAGCAATATTATGATTCCGTATGCAGCTAGCTAGGTTGTAGGGATTATAAGGCATAAAGAGCAGTCCACAAAGCAGCCATTTGGAATGAACTTCGAACCTGGGAACAGTGTGAGGTTCACTTTCTGGGGAAGGCTTCCTGGGCTCCCCAGGCATTTTTCTTGTGTCCCCTCCTTTGCCACTGCCCTGTGTCCACTGCCCTGGGTGTTCTCAGGGTCTCTACCTCCCTCATTACACAGGGAGATCTTCTTGATTTGGGTCCCCAAAATCACTAGTACACAGTCTCCCATTGAACCCTATGAAGTCAGCAGTTTCAGGCTAAATGTAGCAGGGCTCAGCCTGATGGCTGCTGAAATTCATACTGGTTAAAGGAACAAGCCAAGGAGTTGATCTTTGGTACTGAGCACTCAGCTGATGTTATAAATAAGCACTGTGCCAGCCTCTGCATACCCAGAGATCTCCACAAGTTTTCAGAGATCCTTGGTACTCAGAGCCAGAAACGAGGCCTTGGGAGGCTTGAAAGAGCATGTAGGTACAACTGCATGGTTGTCAAGGGGCTCCTATGGTGTGTAGAGAAAGCTGCGAGTATCCTGGGCTTTCTCAGTCTTCATCTCTACAACCAGAAACCAACTCAAACTGCAGGCAGTGAGAGAAGGGGGCGGCCTCCCGGGAAGGTAGAATGTTTTCCAGGGGCAGCTGGGAAGTTTCTCCCTGGGGCGACTTTAAAAATAGTTTGGGCTCTCCTGTCACTAATGACCCAGCAAAGGGTCTCATTTGGGAAATGAGGTTAAATGGCCTCTCAAGGGTTCTTCTGATCATAAGAGCTCTGGCACAAGGGCTAAGACCATGTGACAAGGACAGACAGCAGGCAAGCGGCCATTCGGAATACATCTCTGGCCTGAGACTCTGTACTGCCTGTGTAACTCACATGCCCGAGCTGAAGTCTGGCACAGCCCACAGTGGTGTCCATCTCTGTTCTTCTTGTCCCAACTGGTTTCCGGGCAGAGCCGCAGGATGTGTCTGTCCAGAGCAGCATGCCTACCCGGCAGCCCTAGCGGAGTGCCTGCTGGCTCTTTAACTTTTGAGTGCACCCAGTCCCACAGAGGACTTGACAAATAACAGATCGTTGTCCCCCCCTCCCAGTTTCAGCTTCAGGAATCTGCAGGTGGGGCCTAAGATTTCACAGCTCTAACAAGTTTCCAGATGTTGCTGACACTGCACGTGTGGGACCCACGCTCTGAGAACTGCTGCTCTGAAAACACAGTTGATCAGTATGATTGAAAGTCGCTGTTGGAACTGTCCTCGGCTGCTGTGCATGTCAACTCAGTCGTGCTGCATCCTCCATTAATCCAGAGAGGAGCCAGTTTATCAAAACGTGCTTTCTCCACTTGACAAGTGGTTTCCAAAAATCCTTCATTAGCATTTAGCTACAGCTCTTGGTCTTGAGAGCAATTAACAAGAATTATTTAATCCTTTCGTGGTTTCTCAGGGACTGTGAAAGCAGAAAACATTCTTCATATAAAATAAAGAGTAGAAGTCATAACAACAGATTGTAGAGTTACATCCAGAATAGATGCTGATAAGACTAGGCCTTGTGCCAAAGGCGGATGGTTTCTCTTAAAACTTCCTCAGTTCTCCTGACTAGGAGCACATCCAAGATATTAAGCGCATGCCGTTGAGAGACTTGATGCACAAACACCAGTGTGAGTCTGTGCACTGCTTCCAGGAGTGCAGTCCTAGACAAGTGCTCCACAAGGCAATTTTGCAGCAGTCATCCAGAGTTTCAAGAGGCATATACCCTTTGACCCAGCAGGAAAAGGCAGGTCACCCAGAGCACTGGCTACCATTTGAGAAATGGAAATGGCCCAATGATGCACCAGGGGGACTGGTTACTGACATCTGGTTCAAGGATGGGTTGGAATATTGTAATCAACCACCACAAGTATTACTGTGGGTGAATATTTACTGGAATAAAAACATTTCAAACATACCATATTTTAAAATAGATTATGACATAGCAGGTACAGAATGTTTCCAACTTTTAGTGGAAAAGTAATGCCCACAGATGTGTAAGCAATGCAGCTGGAGGATCACAATCAGGTGTTACAGGGAGGTGCTCAACACTCCTGGGCGGTAACCTATGGTTGTTCTTATTTCTCCCTTTTAGAAGTGGTAACAGTGAACATGTATTGCTTTTATAACAAGCAAGTTTATAAAATTTATGATTTCAATTGAGGTGTGAGTGTATGAAAAATGCATTGAATTTTTAATCACTGCTAAGTACAACTTCAGTTGTGTGTGGGTGAGTGTTTGTGGGGTGGGGTTGTCATCATGAATCTATGGAGGGTTCCGCTGGCCAACTCCTTCCTCCTGGAGCCACTGTAGTGCGGTGAACGAGCCCTCAGGAGGGCACGTCTGGCTTCCTGACTTACTTCCACCTCTTTCTAGCTCTGTGGCTGACTACTTCACCGCTTTTGTAAAATGGGTACGTCAGCCTGCCATTGACTTTGTAGAATTGTGATTTATGTCAAGATATTTCAGTGCCTAGTGTGCAGTAAATATCAATAGCTTTTGGCTACTACTGCTATTGTGAAGATGGACCCTCATTGGAAAGCTCCTTTCCAAAGCACAACAACCCACTAGAAAACAGTGGAAGCAAAATCAAAAAATCTGTGAGTGTAATGGAAGGCCGTTTGCTACGTGTCACGATAGCAGCAAGATGGTTACAACCACGGATGTTCATCACAACAACAGATCTGGGTCAATGACGGAGGAGCGAATCAGCAAATTTAGAGAGAGCTTAAGACAAGTGGGGATTCAAGACAGGATCCCATAAAATCTTTCAGTGATATGGATCAGTGACAGTGTCACATGGGAGAAAAAAATCCAGTAATATGAGCTATAAACACAAGAGTGAAAAGGGAAATGAGAATGAAGGGAATGCAGGTGGGACAGTACCATTCAGTCTTCTCAACTGGGTAGAGCCCTGAGAAAGCACTCACAAAGGAAAAGGTTTGTGTGAGCAAAGATCAGCAATAAGGAGTTACAAGGGTGGCTGCCGGTGCTGCTATTTCATTTTAGCAATGCTGAGGCTCAAACTCAGGACCTCATGCAGGCTAGTCCAATGCTCAACCACTGAGCTACCCCTGCAGCCCAAGTGTCACTAATTTAACATGCGTGTGCACACACGCGTGTGCATACACACATACGCTATGTATATATATACACACACATACATACATACACACACTATATGTGTGTGTATATATCTATATATATATACACACACACACACCAACACATACATAAACACACACACATATATTGGGCTTAGATCTGTATTCGATGGCTTGTGCAGTATTTGAGAAAGAGTAAAAGATAAATATATTTGATTTTCCCCTGAAACTTGAGCAACACAGACTTTAAAAATTGTTGTTTCCAATTTTTTTCCCCAGACAGGTAATTCCTGAAAAAAATAATTCCTCACAGAAGGAATCTGTGTAAATAAAGGAGAACTAGATATGATTTTAGTTTGAGTCTCTTCTAAGGAAAGAGGCTTTAACATTCTCAACTAATTCTAAGATCTAACTTTTCAAAAGAGTTTTCATGCTATTTCCACTACTGTATTTTGGAAGCACAGAAAAAAGATCCTCTTTACATATGAACTGAGGGACAGATTATTATTCAGAAAGCTATACATCTGAAAATTCGTATTTTAGAAGCGCATCCAGATTGAAAGGTTAAAGAATCAGACGAGGTCGGGGGAGAGCTAGATCCATGCTCAATGAATGAGGTGAAGCTGCTGATTCCCCTGGGAAATAAGGTGCCCAAGCTTCAGCCCACAAGAAGATATGCTCATTCCTGATTCAAAAACACTCTTGAAACATTTCCTCTCTCAGCAGGAAGGCAGATTTCTAACTTATCTGGGTTAAAAACAGATTTTTTTTTCAAAAGACAAATTTCCTTGACCACAAACACCTGTGAATAATACTAATCATCAACTATGGGATTAGATAAAGGAAGACTGTAGAGTATTAAACTGAACATAATGGCCCATCTCTTACAGTAGCAGATATTTCCAAATGGTGTATTTAATTTAATTAGGAACATGATGGAGTTCAGTATATTAGTGATAACTAAACCCTGGGGCAAAAATCAGGGCTGGGGAGGGGTGTGTATAAGCCCAGGGGAGGTAATGCTCAGCAGAACAGGCGGCCAAAGCAAATCCCTATTTCACTGAACTCTGCTATGTCTTGGAACCTTCAGAGTGGGAGTTATTCACACAAAACAACAAACCCAAACCACTAAAAATCCAAAGCAGTACGCTTATTGCTTTGTAAAATTCAGTCCAGTAGACATATTATTAAAGAGAGCCAACCCCTAATCAATTTAGGGACAAAAAACCTCCCCAAATATAAAACTACAAAATTACACATATCATCTTATGAATAGTTCCCTTCTTCATTTTCTCTCCCTTTTGGCAATGGTACTTTTAAAAAATGGAATTAAAAGAATAGGATTCCTAAAATTTGAGATATTCTCTTCCATGTGCACACAGAAAACCAGGTAGTGAATGGGACACTGGCTTCAGAATTGGGGGGAAAAATGAAATAATGCAAAGCAACTATATCCATGAATTTACTTCATTTTCAAACGTCTGGAGGAGGAAGCCAGCATGGTAGGGGACGTCATGGAATGAGGCACTCTACATGCATTATTATAACTCGAAGTCACAACCACCATCATATAAGGCAGCTGTTATGAAGCTGGTGTTGAGGATACAGTACACATGGTCTCTGCTTTCCAGGTGGGGGTGAGAGCAGGATGAGTAGCCGGGCATCTAAACACTATGACCTGAGGAAGGCAGAAAGAAAGCCCCCAGGAACTGCTTCAGAA
Source organism: Aplodontia rufa (assembly GCA_004027875.1). Taxonomy (NCBI): domain Eukaryota; kingdom Metazoa; phylum Chordata; class Mammalia; order Rodentia; family Aplodontiidae; genus Aplodontia; species Aplodontia rufa. Next base: position 29,318 of record PVKS010006238.1, read on the forward strand.
ATGAAGACAGTCACTGAGCGTGGATTTAGCTCAGTGGAAAATCCAACCAGTAACATAAAAGGCAGCACTAAATGAATATGCTCAGATTAAACATGTATCTTTTACAACTCTTCACACATCACTAAAACGTGTTTTTAGATTTTTAATCTTAAATAGAAATGTCTTTAAGCTGTCATGATACAGGAAATAAGCAGCTAGGTTAGGTATATACCAAGGAGGCAAAATAATTCATAGAAATAATTCTACCTAAAAGTATGCTTCAGTATCAAAGCACACCTAATTCCAGGATTTTATTGAAATCTCCAAGATAAAACAGAAATTACAATTTATTTAATAAAAAAATTATCAGGGCTTAATGTAATTCCTATTGATTCTTCTTTGAGGACGAGGCACAATTCAGAAGATAATCCAGGTGGGGGGAAAGCCCCTTAAGATAAACAGCTGCATACAAATGCTTATATTTACAGTATCTCTATCATAATTGTCCAAACTTGAAAGCAACCAAGATGCACTGGTGGATACATAACTTTATGCACTTGTCGAAACCCAAAATAGTATGTAGCACAAAGAATGAACTCCAATGTAAACCAAGGACTTTAACTGATAATCATATATCAATGTGGCGCATCCTTGTGACAGAGGTACCACGCTAATGCAAACTGTTAGCAAAAGGGGAACTGCGAGGGCAGGGTGGTGATGGCGAGGGAGTATATGGGGACTCTGCAATTCACACTGTTTCTGTAAATCTCAAACTGCCCTAAAAACAGAGGACTTTTAGGGGAGCAAACGCCTCTGTATAATATGACAGCTTCTATCAGTCTGTGCAAACTCACAGAATGCAAAACAGTAAGAGTGAACTGTGATGTGAACCACAGACTCAGGAGACCGAGGCGGGCGGCTGTGGGTCCTTCAGCTGTAACAAACTTGCCCCTCTGGAGGATGATAAGAAGGGAGAAGGCTATGCAAGCGAGAGGGCAGGGGACAGGGAAATCTCTGTCTTTTTCTCAAGTTTTCTATATCTCTAAAATGGCTCTAAAAATAAAGCCTATTCATTTAAAAAATCTTAAGACGGTTTAAAAGGGAAGAAGACTGGTTAAACCAAGCAAACCACGAGAGAAATGGTTTCTTATTATAGGATGGTGTGAATTAAGCTCCATCTAACACAGTTTATTATGATGTATTTTTAGTGGAAATACTATGTATAATAAAACACCAGGAAGTCAGTGAAAATTATCTTCATTTCAGAACTGAAGGGTCCTTAGAGATGAATGAATGCGTTTAGATAAACTTAGAAATTAACCAGTTGTGACTATCAAACACTCCCAATGCTTTCAAGCAGGGAAAATTGTGTGTGGTTTATGCTGGAGCAAAAAACGTTACGTTTTGTAAGAAAAAAAAATCTTACAGATGCTAAGGATGCAGTAAAAACTGTTGTGAAAATTGTGTTTATGTTAACACACTGGAATGTACCCCAAATTACTAGATAGGTCTTTACTTAGATGGTTTAATTAACCCAGTCCCAATTTTATGGACTACTTGAGGGTTCCTGAAGCTAGTTCTTAAGAAATTTTAATGATCTATTTTTTTCAGCTGCTTTGAAACTTAGGAAGATGTATGCTCCTCTGTGTGTTGGAGAAGTGGTCCAGCCTGGGGAGCCACAGTGGGTTCAGATCCGTGTCTATGGCTTGCTGGTAGGGTGATGCAACTTACTGACTTTCCTCAGCCTTTGTTTCCCCATATGTAAAGTAGGGAAAATCTGAAAACCTCAAGTCTGCAACGCTACCAAATCTGAACCTCTGAATACCCACATGATGCCACAGGGGGCGAACTCCTCACCTGACTTCATGTGATGGGTCATAATCAAAAGGCAGGTGTGCTAAAGGCAGTGTATAAGATTATCTTAGATTATGTGTATAAAGTGTACATGAAACCTAAATAAATTTGGGGTTTCAACTTGGGTGCAATTTCCAAGATATCTCTTGTGTATGAGTATTTCAAAATAAAAAAAAATGAAATTATAAACACCTTGGTTCCAAGTCTGGATAAGGGATATAACTTCTACTACATGGATTAGATTAAATAATGTACATAAATCTTCTGCGCAGGGCCAGGCACACAAGTGCTAACAACTATAAACCTAATAAACTGATCACAGGAGACCGTGATTCTATGTCATTTTCAGGATCATCTGATGATCCCTTAGGCTGACAGCAATGTGAAGACACCTCTCTGGCTGAACTTCTGTCATTCTGTGATAATTGAACGTTTATGTGTTGTTTTCTTCAACAGGACTGTCAACTCAGTGAAACTGGGAGCATACTCTTAGTTGTCTTTATTAACAAAATATGTTTAAGAAAACATCTCTCAAAATCAGGAACCATACTGATTTGTTTCTTCTTCTTCTTCTTCTTTTTAAGACAGAGAGGGAAATAGAGAAAGAATCAATTTTATTTATTTTTTCATCAGCTTGTGTATGTGTGGCTGGGGTTTGAACCTGATTCCTTGCCCTTGCCAGGCAAGTGTACCAAACGCTGAGCCACCACTCCAGCCCCACTGATTTGCTTCTTAAATGGAAGGAAATTTTAATTCCAGCTAAACTGCACATTGTTGAACTGAAAACTTATTTTTTTCCCAAAAAAGAGAATAAACCAGGTAGTTTTAATATAAAATGCTTTGGTCTACTAATATTATTGCCTACCTACTTTCAAGACCACCTATGTTCTAATGTATTTCCCACGGGGTGGGGGGAACTTGACTATACTGCAGTTGGAAGCTGAAATTCTACCATGCTGGAAGCAGATAAAACAGCAACATTGGATTCAAACTTAAAACTAGCTGCAAGTTGAGATCCATACCATTTTTAGCTGACCGAAGCTCTAAGTCACAATACAATAGTCCTGGGGAACAGATCAAACCTGCTTCCGGCTTTGAAGGACTCCAGTGAACATAGTGAATGCAACTTTAGCTACTGTATCAAGGACTGATTTATTTAATCAAAATGGAAAAAAGAGGGTTTATGATATTCCAAGAAGCAATATAGTTTCTATTTTCATGTAAACAATCTAAAATAAACACCAAGGGCAGCAAACCAGAAAAATGCCCCAAAGAATAGAATGGCTTCTAAATAAATAGCTTTTTCTGAATTTCATTTTAAGCAACAGACAAGTATTTAACTAAATTATTCTCTACTGAGACTATTAAAACAGCTTTGCTGTTGCTATCAGGATATAATTTCAGATCCACTCAATTTCAAGAAATTGACTGAAACTCAAATCACAGATCTGGAGTATTTTAAATGATGCTAAAGCACAATGCAGTATTTATGCTGATTAGAACACTGCAGCATCTGGACCCAGGTAATTTGGTTAATAGTACTAAATCAGAGAGGCCAAATTGATTTCCCAGACATGTTCACGAATATCTCAGAAATCATTATGAGGATAGATGATTGAAAATTGCTCTCCTTCTCTCATTGTTCTGTGGTGACACAATTTAGGTCAGATGTATGTACATTTAGAATACAAGATTCCCAGAATTATAAAACCAGGAAAAACCCTATAGGGCACGCAATCTAATGCTTTTTCTAAGTAAGAAAACAGGCTCAGGAAGAGCAGGGGAAGTTGAGTTTTGGATTCGGACAGATCTGAATACCAGTCCCAGGTTGGCAAGTGAATCACTGTGTGACCTCATGAGAGTCATTTAACTTCTCTAACCCTCAGTTTCTTCATCTGTAAATGGGGATCATAACCACATTGGGTCACACCATAACTTCTCAGTAGATAGCAGCAGCTATCATACTATTTTTGGTGAATGAAAGTGACTCATAAGGCAAGAAACCATCAACAGAACTCAAGCTTTAGAGTTTCATTTAAACACAGCACCTAGGATAAAAATTCATCGGTACTCCACCAAACAGATGGGCCACCATTTCAGTCATTTTGCTGTTGAGCTGATCAAAACATTAAATTAGCAATACAAACAGAGGTCTCAATTTCACCAAGACTCATGCTTATTTAACTTTCATGAACAGTGGATATTCCAGACTTTCCTTCATAATTGTCTCAGCTCAATTATATGCTTTTAAATATTTCCCAGTAAAAGCTGTTTAAATAAAATTAATGACAAGGTATGTTGGCCACAAATAAAAGTTAGAATTTACTCTCTAATGATCTTAAATTTGACTTTGGTTAAGTGTTCTTAATTTATACTGTCCAATATCACTATATCCTCTATGAACTTCCGTCAGAAGAAGAGAGAATGTAGAACACATGAAAGGAGAAGCCAATGGTAGTGTGGGTGAGATTTGCTTTGGTTAAAATAGATTTCTAGGAACCCACTAGCACCAGTGACAGACATTTGGAATTGCCGTTTCTGCCAACAATGAAATGGTTCATTCCACTCAGAATTGAATGTTTTTCTTATATTAAAAAAAGACTCAAAAATAAAATAAAAAAAAGAAAAAAATGAATAATTAAGAAGTCACAAAAAAGAATATTAGTTTTGTATAATATGTTCCCCATACTTCTGCTTTTGATAATTTTTAGTTAATTCGTAGTCTTTTTAGTGATTCTGAGACTGTCAAGAGGTGCTTACAATATTTTCTTGAAGTAAACTAAAGATCATTTTTCTCCTAATCTGGAGAATGATCAATGAGTATACAGTTAACTTAAGTTCATTAAAAATAATTAAGAGGGCTGGTGTGGTGGGTGGTGGCTCAGTGGTTACGGTGCTTGCCTGGCATGCGTAGGGATGTGAGTTCAAACCCCAGCACCACGTACACAAAGAAGTGTTGGAGCAATGAAAACCAGATGAAAAACTAAAATTGATTTTCTCTCTCTCTTTCACACAGTGCCTCTCTCTCTCCTTAAAACAAAACAAAACTAGAATTGATTCGCTGTCCCTCTCTCTCTTAAAAATAATTAAGAGCAAATATAATGTGGTAAAAATATATTAAAGAGACATTAACTTTAACTATAGTGAGACAAAACCAAGCATAAGCAGGCACAAAGCCAAAACACCTTTTTTATGTAATACCAATTGTGATTCAGCAGACCAACAGAAGAAGAAAACAGTAATTTTGAAAGGTGGCAATTTGTATCCATACCCAGTATTTAGTATTTCAGCTACTAGAAATAAAACAGTTTGGCAAACTTACCCGCATTTTTGCACAAGCATCTTGGGTTGATTCTGTCCCCCTGAGCTCTTTTATCAGCATAGAACCTAAATACTAAAATATATATAAAAAAGGAATGATTTACGAAAAACAGTTTGAGTAACGATTAAAAAACAAATTGTGGAAATACTACCAGCTAAACTTCCTGGCTATAAGTTGTTGATAACTATAAGAAACTCGCAGTAACTAATCTTTACAAATAAATATATTCACAGAGAGAATGCCACAGAATTAACCATACATTCTTGAGGCTGTAAATTGCTCTTTATAATGAAACTGCAGCATTTTCTAAAGATGTCATCTTTCAAATCATATTTAACTGCAAAATGGGAGCATCTAAAAATGCTTCCCTCTCCCCTTTGATGCAGCATATCTGCAGAAATAACTCACACTACTATCTGTATAATTACAGGGTTGTGTGAGGCAGCTGAGAGGCTGAGCAACGTGTCCCCTACTGGAGTTTATTGGGTGGCACAGGTAATTAACATTATGCTGTTCCTAGGCAGTTTTAGGTCCTTTTCATTCACAGCTGTGTGCCTGTGGTGGAGCCACCTAACATCCCGGTGGGAGGGGGAGGGGAGAAAGAGCACCATTTTCAGCAGAAGGGGCGGGGTCCCGGATGCAAAGTGACACTTGGAGGGCTAGGAGGAGGGAAGGGATTACCAACAGCTTGGCTGTTAGGTGTTGGAATCCAAAACCACCTTGGTACATGGAATCCCTCGTTCTCCTGCTTCTGGCTAGGTGCAAAGAGTTCTGAGCAAAATGTCTACGCAGCCTTTTTACCACTGACTCCTCGTCTGCCCTTTGACACATCAACAGGGCTGTCATTTCCCCTTCTCAATGCCTTTTAAAAAAAGGAAAAAGCTGTACGCATTTTTTTAAAAATGGGAATTAAAATAATTCTTTTAGATTTGAAGGACACTTCCTGACTGGACTGGAGATACCTGGTACAGTGCAGAAACAGGGTGGGAAACAGTCTTATGGCCCAGGGAAGCCACTGACCCGACAAGGAGTAGCCTCGTCAAGGCCTTGAAGAGAGGCAGTGCAGAAAGGCTTAGGGATTTAGGGTCTGAGCTTTGGAGGAAGCCATTTCAACCCTGCAGCTTTCGGGCTGTTACTGTTGAAAGCAATCCAGCGCTGCAAGATAAGCACACCTGGGAGAGAAGACAGCGCGAGGATCAAGGGCCCCAACTGCAATGAGATGACCAGGACACCCACATCTTAATCAAATTAAGAAAATGATCTTGGTGAAATCCTTAGCTTTTCAGTTACCAGGAAAGTTTTCCCTAATTGACACATTCTTTTAAGAAGAGGAGGTTTCAATACGCTGCAGAGGGTTTGGCCATTTTTTTTCTACTGTAGTCATGACAACCACCACCTGTCCCCACGCCTGCAGGATCTTCTGAACATTTACCTATTTGCATTACTCACAATTCTCAGCTAAGCATAACTATTCCCTCTGCTGTGAGAAAAGAAAAGGGAGGAAAAACTCAACAAAACCAAACCTCCAATCAGCAGTAGAACCCTACTGATGATGAGGAAGGAAGCTGGTTTTTATACACAGTGGTAGAGCCAATATTCGGGGAACCATCGCTGAGTGAGTGAAGCAGCATAGATGTGCTACATCCACACGCATTTCCACTTTATTTTTATTTCTTTTTCTTTCTGTTTTGGTAGTGTTGAGGCTCAAACCCAGGCCTGTGGGCTTACTAGGCAAGTGCTCTTCCACCCCCACCTCCTCATTTCCTTTTTACATTGTTCCTTATCTCATTTCTTTTGAAATAAACAACTTTATAAGAAGAAGGCAGAACAGATCTTAAGCTTACAAGATATAGAGGGTTATAAAGGTCTAGTTATTTGGACTTTTTGTAGAGAGTGCTTTAAAGAAAAGAGAAGGGGAAAATACTTTAGGAATTTCAGTGATGGGCATTTTGGTCCACTTTCAACATCAGTGTAAAGAATCCAGAAACATACCATATCCCCACCCGTACCAAATGCTGAATGCAGAGTAACTTACAAAAGCTTTGTAGTCACACGACTGGAAGATTAGCTTTTCTGGGTGATGCTGCCAGTACTGTACTGGAGTGGAGGCTGTGGCTTCATTTGGAGGTCGCAAGGTGATAGAAGGCTCTCCCCAGTCTCCTGTCTGAAAATGACATTTATTCTAGAGGCAATATAAGCAGTAAGCAAAGTTCATTCCCTCTAGCTAGCCTGAGTTCACCTTACACACGAGTTGTAAATGTTGAAAAACATCTGGGTGTATTATACATATGTAAATATTTTTTATTGGTCATGATGCTTTTATATGTATTAGCATTTTTCCCAAAGTTGAGTTCATTTTGAGGTGCTACGAAGTTGAATTATTCTGTATATCCTAATCTAAGTATTTTATGATGAAAATTAATATCTTAGTGATATGCTGCTAAATGATTTACAAATTCATAATTTTCTAATGTAAGAAAAGTATATCATCTTTGAATTTTTTTGTTTTTAAACTTGTTTGAAATTTTTAGTTTGAGTTACTTTCACATTAGAATACACAGGTTCATAAACTTCAGTTCCCAAATATGACATGTACCATATACTTTGATAAATGGTACTATAAGTACGATACTAAACAAAATATTGAGAAAAATCTACTGATGGTGACTAGTTTTTCATATTGGAGTTGGGCATGCACTGAGCTACCTTCTGCGATAAACCTGCACACTAATTCAGACTCAACCCTTCACTGGCTCACATGCATGGCTTGAGAAAGCGCTTCGAAAATATAAGCACCTTCACATAGGATGGTGTGTCATGTAACAAAGGCCCACGAGGACAGACCTAAAACAGGACGTCCCATTATTTCACTGATCACTTTCCAGGAGGTTAGCCTCAACTTGTTTTATGACTATGAAGTTTAGTGTGAGCATTTATCAAGTCAAAGGCCTGGGTTGGCTGGTCTTCTCTGGGCTCTAATCTGATTTACATGTCATGTCACACATTGAATATTTCTAATTCTTTTTTCCTGGCAAAGATGCTGATGCTTCAGAATTCAATTCTTTATTCTCAAACAAACATGTCCAAAGCCATTCTCTTCTAACCTGAATTTGGTTGGCCTCATAGAATTACCAGAAATTACTTTTTTCAGCTATTAGATGAGCATAACAAGATCTCATGAGCTCCAAAAGCAAATAAAACCTTGGTTAGAGACCAAGATCCTTGGAAGTATTAGCAAATGGGTTGACATACTGTGGGATTTCTTTTTCTTTTATACTGGGGATTGATCCCAGGGGTGCTTAACCACTGAACTACACCCCCAGTCCTTTTTAATTTTTTATTTTGAGACAGGTTTTCACTAAATTGCTAAGGATATCTCTAAATACCCGAGGCTGGCCTAGTACTGTGATCCTCCTGCCTTAGCCTCTTCAATCTCTGGGACGACAGGAGTGTGCCACTATGCCCAGCTCTGTGGGGTTTCTTAAGGAGCATTTTCAAGAAGTCTTGGATAAGAGTGCAAAATCCAAATGTATGTTTTGGGAGAGAAAGGAAATTCATAGCCTTCATTAAATTCTTTGAAAGGATCTAACACTCCAAAAGAGACACAGGCCTTCAGGAAAGGCTCATATGGGGTGCACGTTGTGGGGATGAGGGCTAGGTTCCAATTTTCTTCGTGCAGCTTGGATTTACATAGGGTGGAATAGGAGATAACAAGCAAAGAAGTGCAAAGCAAAAACTTTGCTACTGGAAATTACTAAGTGGCTTTGAAAAATGAGAAGAAAAATTTTAGAATCCTTTAGCAACACGCAGGCTCAGCCTGAGCATCTGTCCTGGGGGTGGGTCATGTCAAGTCACAGGAAGAATCATATCAGCCTTTTTCTATCTCCCAGGCTTCTCGATGGAGTATGAGACCAGGGACAACTCCAACTCGTCTCTCTGTTCTGAGCTACTCTCTGTTTGCTTTAGTTGCTGAGTTACCTGTAGACTGCTTGATCTTCCTGTTTCCTGTTTGTTGATATTTTAAAGGCTTTACTTATAATTTTAACTTCAGTATTTTTGTGTTTTATGATCTATCCCCAACTCATTCTTAAAATTTTCTCTTATGGTTTTATGAACTTTTATTTATGTAATTATTCTTTTTGGTACCGGGGATTGAACCCAGTGGCACTTAACTACCGAGCCACATCTCCAGCTCTTTTTATATTCTTATTTTGAGACAGGGTCTCGCTAAATTGCTTAGGGCCTTGCTAAGTTGCTGAGGCCGGCCTGGAACTCATGATGCTCCTGCCTCAGCTGCCCGAGTTGCTGGTATTTATTTATTAAAAGCAATAAGTGACTGCAATTAATGTCAGTACATTAATTGTACTCGCTTCCTATTTTGATTTTTTCCTTTCCTTCTCTTACTAATGTTGGGATTATCTCTACAGCTTTCATTTCAACTGACTTTATTCTTTAAAAAACTTATATAAACTTACAGATGTAGGGTATGTGGATTTCATTATTATTTTTAAGCTGAGTGTAATAAGCTTTAAATGAAAACAGCTTGCAACTCTGGAAACATTACAGCTATGTGTTCTTAAATAACAGCTCTCCCCAAATCTAGTAACTCATCTTCTAACCTCCCCCATTAGTCCCCCACCCCGCCCAATAAAGCAACAACAACATAGCAAACAGATATTGTACATTTAAGTCACAGGTGACACTGTTAACAGAACAACAGAAGTTTGCACGCAACTCTGTGGAATGATACATAAGGAGGATCTGGGTGACATCAAAAGGTATTTCGAATCAGTGTCTGCTGATGTGACAACTCAAACCAAGCAAAAGGTCTTCGCGTTAGCCCTATTTCAGTTTAGCTGAGGTTCACCTGGCCGAGCTCAACAGGCAGGTTTCAGAAAAAAAGCCTGAACAGACACGGCAGGAGCTGCGTGTACCAAGAGCTGCAGGGAAAATGGGTGGGAATGGGCTGGGGGTGGGAGTGGGTGCAGTGGAGCTGGGGATGTGGGGACATTTCACAGGTTAGTACATTAAGCATGCAAATCATATGCAAACTCATTCTCTAATTGTTCAATTAACTCACTCACTTTCATAATTAAACTTTAATGTGAGTTCCATACACTTCAAGCAGAACGACAGCCTAATGCTGATCCAAATATTTACATCATCCACAAAAGTCGCAGCAGCCATTTGGGTATAAAAAGCCCCAGCACATTCACTCTCTGTCTGGAAAACATTGAGGTCTTTTATTTGACACCCACTTGAAGAAGGAAATGGTGCATCCATTTAGCTGTTTAGACAGCGCCATCCTCTGCTCTCCTGGCCCCACTTTGTCCAAAAACAAAAATCACCTGCTTTGAATCCAGAGTGATCTGATAGGACCTCCCCTAGATGCTACTGGGGGACATAATTATAGGAGAGGGGAATATAATCCTTGCTTTATTTTCTTTTTGGCCTTGAAACATGCTCCAGTCCAAATATTTTAAAATTTCCTACAGGGACTGAATCGACTTCTCTGGAAATAGACACGGAGTTTTGTCATCCTTAGTGCTATTTCCAGAAATTCATTTTCAGAGAGAAAGTGTACTTAGGATCAAATCTATAAGAAAATAAATTTCTTTTCTTCCTGAGAATACACCATTTTCTCTCTTTTTCAAAAGAAATCTTAGATCTAAGTGCATGTAGCAGATTTAACATGTAGATGTTGGTTTTTCTCTTTGGAATCAACCTAACGGCAATGGAGGTACTCCAACAACTGGACTTAACATCAATCACGGAATGACACCTTGGCCCTTGGCTGGAAGTCAGCTTTACCTGATTGGCTGCCAGAAAAGACAAAAGAGTTCAGAGAACAGGGGTGCTTAGGCCTCAACCCTCCTGGAGGTGGAAATACGGCAGGGATGAGCAATGGAGGAGCTGGGCGGAGTAGTTACTATATGGAATGGCAGAAGAGATTGAAAAATAAATAAGAATTTTTACCTCATACATAAAATAATTTTGTACTGTGAGGCCCAGTGTTAGCTTTTTGACGAAGAGTGCCTTCATGTCTACGTGATACCTTCATTCTCTCAGGCAAATGATTTAAATTAACTCTAATAATTCCCTGCTTTAAAAGTGCTTACTAAAAATTAAATAGAATAATAGCATCGAACAGACCTACAAAGTTTCTTCCTTCCAATAATGTTTTTAGTTGAAATTTCTCTTTAATGAGGGATAGATCTAAACCTGGGAAATAATGCAGTAATATTTAATTAGAGAAACAAAATGAAGTAGGAAAAGTTTGGGGTAGAATTTTTTCATGTTTAATTTTTTTTTTCAGGATTGAGGACTAAACTCGGGGCCTTGCACGTGCTAGGCAAGCGCTCTGCCACTGAGCTAAATCCCCAACCCCTCATGTTTAATTTTTTTACTGACAGGATGATCTTTAGAGGGCCCAAGTAATTACAGAAGAGAAGTTAAAATGAGTGAAGGAAATTTATAATGTATATCTTCAGGCTATTTCTTTAAAGCTAAAAATACTTAGGCTAATGTATGTAAATGCTCACGATATTCCAAGAATTGGTCATGGCTTAACATCTCTTTCATCTGGCATTTATTAGTTTTTTACATGTATGCTTTAAAGCTCTGTCAGTTTTTTTTTGTAAATATACAAAAGGACATCAATTAGACATAAGGAAATGTCCATTGTTAAATATTTCTTCAAACTCAAATAAAAATTAGCTCTCTAACATGGAGGAAAAACATAATTTGAGATTACAGTCTTAAATGGAGGGCTGATTCTGTCTATCAGGGATTGGCCACCTGCCAATCACAAATTCACACTGGCTGAGCTGGAAGGACTATAATTGGGCCATATCTAACATAATGTAATTAAAATTAAATGTTGTTTTATATCACCAGCAGAAAAAATATAAAGCCACTAAATAAATTTAGATGTAACACATAAAAGTCTAGAGATAGATTTTTATTGGCGACAGACTACAAAACGCGGCTTTGAAACTTTCAATATTTTAGAAAGTGGTAAACGCTGCAAGTTTTAATTCATGAGCTCCAGCCACTGAAGGCAAATTCTAAAACAGATCATTTGCAGTAGCCCACTCCCCCAGAAGGGAAACTGAACATTACATATGCTGTATGCTCTCAGAATATAAAGGGGAAAAATCTTTACATTCTCATTTTCTTCTTCTTCAGAAAAAGATTTCCTAGGGATGTCAGTGGATAATTAAAAGCCATGATTATGCCTTAGCCTCTAACATTAACAGAAATGTATGGCATTTTCCAAGCCTTGTATCGTTCTTTTCAAAACTTTTTAACATTAAGATTTAATTGATTTCTTAATAGAAGCTTTAAAATCTTTTCTAGTAGGAACTCTTCCCACCTACCTGCTTGTAAATTTAGAACTGAATATTAACAAACATCATTCGCTCGTTCCTTAGAACACTTTGTGAAAAACTAAAATGATTTTAAATGACAATTGTTGCTTTAAGGTTTTGCTTTCAATAATTCTGACAAATTTTGGAGATGGGCTACCCAAGCACACACAAGATAGATGTTACTGCATTTGCTTTCTGTAGTCTCTGAGGCTTTGAAGAACATCACATGTAACTCTGCATCTATAAAATTATACATATATTTGGATGGAATGTCAGAGAAGGTCTCCTGTAAACATTCACAGACATACAAAAGCGGGTGCTACATCTAAAATGTCTTCAAGAACAAAGAATGCTACTCTGGTCAAATGCAGTTGGTTATACTGAATTTGCTATTTTGCTGAAGAGCAGAGATGGCCACTTCTGAACACATAAAGGCTTTAGTCAGCATTTACGAGTTCACGGACTGCCGGGTCATGGGAGCATGGGTACCAGGTGACCTCAGTACTCAAGAAGTCCCATGCACAGGAGGACAGATGCGCCTGGCAGGGCACCCTAATAAAGGCTCTTTGCATGCCACCCCAAGAGTTTTGCTCAGTGATTCTCAACCAAATGTTCAACTTCTTGGATAGCAGGTCATCCAATGGGAACAATTTTACAGAATGTGAACACAGGGTTGTGTTTTAAAACGTAAAACTTGAAAAATTACATTAAAACGTCAACATTCCAAATGAAAAGGAAAATTTCTAATATGCAAAGGTGAAATATGAATATTTGAATATTAAGCAGTTCAAAGTAAACTGGGTCACAATTTTACACACATTCCGAAGACCAATTCTGTTTTGTCAAATGGAAAACGGCTGAGAACCACCTCGTAGCTGTAATAGCACCTCTCCTGGGCTTTCCTCCTCCCACATTTGCATAAAACATATACAGAATATCATGCAAATCATACTCAAGAATTTCTCACAAGTAAAGTGCACGAATCCTTGAGAATCATTAGACACAAAGGGTTGAACAACCCATGGACATGGGGACTACAAAATGAGGAAGAATAACACTGATATATACATGTGTGTGTATACATATATATATATATATATATATATCAATTTACCCTTTTTCTTTTTCCTGTAAAAGTAAGTTAACACAGACTCCTGGAATGAAAGTCGAAACTCACATGGGACAAATTTTAGCCATAGACTTTAAAAGCAGGTATGTTTTCCATTTTAGGACAATGTTTACACACCAAATAGTCACAAGGCACAGTTAATGTTTAATAGACAAAGAATCTCAGAAGTCACTAGACATTACAAATTTTCTGCATTGCCAGGACATAGTACCTCCAGCTGTTGACAACACTGCAACATATTACATAGCGCAAGTTCAGGCAGAGAAAATAACCATGTGTAACCTTACATTATGAACCTGATGGATCGCTGAGAAAGGAAATCCAGCATTCTGATTCGTCCATATCTCACAGACAGACGACTGCTGATATAAACAGAAAACTATCTCATCTTGTCAATATTTAAAACATGACAGCTACCAAAGTAGCATCCAGGAAGGGAAGGAGAAAAATAATGAAATACCAGAATCACATTTCTAAAAAAAAAAAAAAAAAACAACCAAAACCAAAAAACTCAAAGAATGTTTTAGGACATCCAAGGCTTAATAACTGACTTCCAACTTATTCTTTCCCCATAAACATATTTTGTGTTGTCTGGGAGAGAATAAAAGGCCACATATATGCATTAGTGTTCCATTAAGGGAAATTACCAATGAAGTCACATCTAGGAAAAAACAAACTGTGTTCTACAATTGCCAAATTGGCAATACCCTCCCCTTTCACATTGCTACTTTCAGAGGATAAATATTTTCATTAACAAAGATGGCAGAAATAATCTTTAAAATGGGTCAAACATCTTTATTTTCTTATTTTCAATGACCAAGAACAAGCAATACAATAAAGTGACTTTTCTGATTTAATTATTACTCTACTTGGTAAACCTGGATGTGTTGACGTCTCTAGGGTTCCAAGGACAAAATGGCGGCTAACCAAGTGTCAGTCTGCCACAGAGCAGCGGAAGTGGTGTGGAGGTAGCAGAAAGAGTCTGGATTAGGGAGGCTCTGTTACTGGAGCAGAAACTTCTGGGGCAACATCTGTGGGCCTAATGAATTGGCTCTGCAATTTGGGTTCTTCTTCATATCAATATTGGTCTCAGGCAATAGTGCTGATTGCTCAGAACCAAACACCAAAGCAACAGTGCCTCCCCAGGAGTTAGAGCAGAAACCACCAAATAATCTGACCGGCTCTTGGCCTGACCTTTCCAGAGTTATCTACCTGAACTCCATCACTCTAAAAGACACTGAGAACTGACTTACAGGAAATGGCAGAGTCCCCAGACCCATTCAGGGAATACTGAGCGCCTCCCCAGGATTCACACGTAGACCAGACAGAAATCCTCGCAGCAAGAAATACATATCCCCAAATGGCTAAGAAACCCAGTGAAGAATGGTATCATCAGTAAACTACAGAGAAGAAAGCTTAGCTTATCCCTGTTCATGTTTCCCTGCCGTCATCCTCCCAGGAAAGTTCTCCAGAAGTTTAATGTCTCTCTAGCCGCAACAGCAAGTCCGCCCACACCTGTACTTTTGCTTTGCAGCCTCTGTCATTTGGATGGCTTGCTGTGGGCAGACTGTCAGGTAACTGGCATGGTGTAAGGAGGTTAGATTCCCCTGGGTCTGACCAAAAGGCACTTCTCACCACCTACCACACAAACCTGCTCTGCTATTCTTGGTTGCTTCTCTAAACTTCAGGCCATTTTTCTCCCTCCCACCCCCACTGGGGCTCTTTCTCTTACTAACTTTCAAACATTAATTCTGTAGCAAGTCAAGTCAGCTAATTACCCTCTTTGGCCTTGTGTCCAATAGCTGTCATCTGATTTTTTTTTTTTTTTTTTTTTGGGTATTGGGGATTGAACCCAGCAGTGTTCAACCACTGAGCCACATCCTCAGCTCCTTCTATTTTTTTTATTTTAAACATACAGTTGTCCCTGTGAAAAACTTATTCCAGGAACCCCTGGTGATACCAAAATCCAAGAATGCTCAAGTCCCTTATATGAAATGGCATAGCAATTGTGTATAACCTATACACACTGTCTCATATATCTTAAATCATTTCTAGATTGTTAGAATGTCTAATACAATATCAATGCTACATAATAGCTGCTATGCTGTTTTGTTTAGGAAATCATGACAAGAAAAAAGAGCACACATCTTCAGTACTGATTCAATTTTTTTAAAAAATATTTTTGATCTGCATTTTTGATACAAAGCCCAAAGGCATGGTAGACTGATTATACTAATTCTGTGCTTAGCTGGTTTACTATAACTGGCACCAAATGTGCTTCCAGAGCCTCCGGGTCCTTCAGCACTCTCACCCCCATTTATGAGCCAATTGTGCAGAAATCACAGATTCTACAACTTACGTACTTGTAGTGCAAGTAGTAACTTACAGACCACCTGCCATTTGACATGAAGACACAAACATTCAGAGAGGTTAAGTGGCTTGCTCAGGTCACACGGGGAGAGGCAGAGGCAGATCTCTGGGATGGCTAGGAAGTGCAGGCCTGGTACCCACTTCACCAGAAAGTTTCGGTTAGAGGCAGTTTATTTTACTGAGCCTGAAACAAGTGTATTGAAATGTAGCCACTTTGTGGAACACTCTCAACTCCACCTGGGTTCAAACTTCTGAAAGTTTTATTGTTTTTGTTGTTACTCTCAAACAGGCCATGCCCGGTCTCTCTGCCCTGATGTATACCAGGCACCTCCAATCAGGATGCACATTCTCCCTGGGCCCCTTCTCACTACCAGGCTGGGAGAGTGTGGGGATGTGCTCTGTTCCCTCTCCCATGGGGGGGTGGTGGTGGGAGGAAAAGTCTTATCCTTTCCCTAAGGGACTCAAACAGTTCTCTGCCTTCCCTAGCACCAACTGATCTGTTTGTAGGGATAGTGGCTAACGGTGGTAGGTGGGACTCACTACCTCTTCATAAACCTGGAAGCGGTGTCAGGCTCCACTACTGGCAGCTTACTCTTCAGACTGTATCCTGAGTTCCTACAGGACAGTACCCACTCGGTATGCCATGACAGGAGTCCATCTGCTGACAGCCACAGAATGCTGGTGAGTTAAGGAAGGAAGAGAGGATCTCATGCCGTACTTAAAATATCTCAGGGCTGGAGCAGCGGCTCAGTGGTTAAAGCGCTTGCCTGGCAGGCACAAGGACCTGAGTTTGAACTCAAGCACTGAGTACACAACTAAATGTTGGAGAAATGAAGGCCAGATGGAAAAACAAGTAAAAATTGATTCTCTTTCTCTCTCTCGCTGTCCCTCTCTCTTAAAAAAAAAAAAAAAAAGCTCATTATCTCAATGAAGAAGAAAAATCTTACCTCTAGACACATATGCTGAAAAGAATCCATGCATACCTTCTACACATTTTAGGGGTTATAATTATTTTCCATTTATAAGCTGTTTTAAATGCAGAAAAAGTAAAAAAAAATTTTACCATCATTACAAACGGTAAAAAATCAGACTTAAACAGCTAAAAATAAAAGGAGTTAATTCAGCTTTTTTTTGGTTATGGAGATTTTTTTTAAAAGCAGATACATTCCAGATTTCCAGTCATTTTGTTGAAAGTAAATAATTTACCAGATTCAGGGACCAGCTGCTTCAGGTGGACCAGCCATAACTGATGTATTCCTGCTATGAAATGATGAAATGACTCTGCTCCTAGACACAGGGCCACGACACTAGGTGCTGGAAAGAATTTTTAAATGCAGGAGAAATCTGTCCTGCAGAAATTCATAGTTATGAATACACTATTGCAGAGTCCAACATGCTCTGAAGAACTGAGTTTGGAACAGTTTTGAGAAAGAAAAGAGAACACCAGTGATAAAATTTCATCTGGGGATCAAATTCCTAGAAAACCAGTGATTTAAATCTAAGTTGTAATTAATCACTAGAGTGTCTTTATCTACACATAATAGTTCTCGACCTTGTTATTTCACCAGGTTGTTGCTCACGCAGCTCGGGTTAAGCTTCATGTGAGAGGAAAAGTTTTCACAGGTAAATTTCTAGCACCCGGAACACGGAAGGCTCTCCAATACATTTATTGAATGAATGGAGTCTTGCAATCGATTGAAAAGTCCTTGGTAAGCGCAAACGTTACTCACTGTTGTTAGTCGTTACCATTTGTGATTGGTCTACTTTATTGTTGCTACTTATTGCCAATGCACTTTTGGTAAAATGCACCAGAAATGAACCTTGCAGATGTCTTGTTAGAAGAGTTCCCAATTTTCCTGGCAAAGGCTGACAAAGGGCTGCCAACTTTGCTGAAGACAGAAGGAGCATTTGTCATTAGCACACTTCTATGTCCGTGAGCTACCTGTGGAAAGCTTGCAAATTCTGAAAAGGAAGTTTATCACCCCTCTGCAATTTTATTTGCTTATTAAGTTTCTCTCAACCCCTTTTCCACATACACTGCAAATGCTTAGTTTATATGAACCTGAATTACTCTAAAATTCAAACAAATAGGGGCTAAGTGAAGATAGGGAACTCTTATAACTGAGAGATTATCAAGAATTTAATGTTTATTTCCTTGATGATGAAGTCAATACCCATTTGAAGGTGTATGATTTTATCTTTAGTTCAGACCTCTCCTTGACTCTGAGAAGTTTCTTAAAGAACAATACACATCTCGCTCTTGTTACCATCTTGTGCCTCAGGTTACCATAGCTTCCATTACGAAAACACACCACAACTGCATACAAATCTAATCACAAAATCAAAAGAATATGATTAGTCTCTAAAATTGTTCTCTTAACGATAGATTTCGTTTCTGCTCAGTTGGTAGCAATTCAGTAGTTTAAAAAATTTCTCTCCCTTAATAAAAAATAAAATAAAAAAATTTTCTCTCCATCATCTGTTTTGCCCTCTTGCCTGGAACATTCTCAGAAAGTGCTGGGACATCTTCCATTAGGGAGCAAGCAAACTCCTCCCTTCACCCACATCATCTTCCATCTCCAGCTCAATGCTCTATTCATTAAGCAACACTCCCAGGAGGCGTTCCTGCACTGCCCTTTCTCTTTTCCTGCCCTCTCCTGAGCCACTGAAACAGAAACCGCTTTTCATTTTCCTTGACCTATGTGACTCATTTCATCACCCCTTCCTCTTCTCAGCCTCTGCTGCAAGTTCCTGTTACCTGGCCATCCAGGGAATGCAGTCCTGGGTCCTTCTCCAGTCCTTCCTGGCTCCACTGGTTGTCTTGCCCAGTCCCTAATCTCAAGGGTGTATCTCCAGCCCAAACCTCTGCACTGAGGTCCAGACTCACTTGGCATCTCTGACGTTTAATGGGCATCTCACCCTTAAATGCCCCAAACCAAACTCCTAACGACCTTGCCTTCCTATAATCATTTCAGGAAGTGGCAGTCCCCTTCCTCCAGCTGCCCAGTGTCAAATGCAGAACTGTCCTTGCGTTCATGAATCACATTCCATTCAGCAGCGCAGCAACTGAATCTGCTCATCCTGTTCTCACTGCCTGATCTCAGTCACTGCCTCTTCTCACTTGGATTAGTCCATTTGCTTCCTACCTGCTCTCAGTGCATCCTCCTGGCTCCCTTAGTGTCTATTCTCAATGTAAGAGCCAAAACGATCCATTTAAAATGAAGGCCAGATTGTGCCACTCAGCTCCATTTAACTGAGAAGAAAATTCCAAGTCCTTACAGTGGCCTGCAAGGTCCTCCGACCTCTTCACTGCCTCGCCCCGCTGCTTGCTCTGAAACTGACAGCCATGCACACTCTTGTTGTAAAGTGACTGCCTTTGTTCCTTCTTCTTCTTCCTGCACATGCTCTGGGCTGGCTCTCTCATGTCCTTCTGCATTCTCTACTCCAATGTCACATTTTCAGAGAAGCCATCTCTGAGTGCCCAGCATCTGATGCCCAAACCAAGGCTGCCCTTTCTACACTGTCCAAGGATTGCTCTTCCAGCACAAGTTTAAAGTTTCAAAAAAGTTTAGAGCATAAGAACTTATCTTCCTGGCACGATGCAAAGACAGTTACTGGTCATCTACTGCAAGCAAGGTGTTGGTCACAAACAAAGCAGGGATAAGCCCTGCTCTCAATTAAAGTTCATAGAATAGGAGCTGCTGTGGACACAATCCTTTCTCCATTGTCAGAGCCAGTGGTAAGCTAGGATTGAGGGTCCGATGGTGGGTTTCAGAATGAAGTGACTGATGACAGCTCCATCTACTGAGCCATACCAATTAGGCTCTGGAAACCTTCTGGGAGTCTGTGGCTGTTGCATAGCTAGTTTAATAAAGAAACTTTTATGAATAGAGCCTTCTAGTCAGATTCTATCAGAGATGAAATTTTCTGCCTTGTTCTAGCCCTGGGAAAAAGAATTTTCTCTCTTTCTCTCCTGTTTGTCATAACACTTTCACCACTTTGGGGTGTTCAGACATTGACCAGGAAGAATTAAGCAAGAAATATGAAAGGTTCAGTGTGAGAGCTAAAGGAATAATGAAATCTATTTCTTTTCTTGGATGACAGCATTTCTAAAATAAAACAGAAACAAACTTGAAAAGCAAACAAAACTGCATCAAAGGCAGAAGAAAAAAGGGCGCTCCAACAGAGGACGCCTCGGCCAGCAGCCAGCAAATGCGGCTGCTCCTTGGGCAGATACTTAGACGAGACGAGATCTATCAAAAGACAGAGTCAAACAAACTCAGTGCAGTCAAGCCAAGCACCTCTGATGCCAATTTCCTCCCAGCGGAGGCGGCCCCTCGGCTGCCTCTTCCATGCGCACTGATTCCTGCTTGGAAATCAGAAAACCAGGACCTTTGGTTTCTTCTGGGTTACCCAATGGCCACAGGCCAGTGTCTGATCTGATCATTTCCTCTGTCCCATTGCTGTAGATAGAACGGTCCTCCTTCTCCTTTCAAGTGAGTTTTGAGATGTACACACCGTCCACTAACAACTAGCTGCATGTGATTTAGATTCTTATCTTCAACTGTACTGTCAGCTTCCCAAGTTCAGTGTCCAAGCTCAGTGTCTAGTTCTAAAGGGTGAAAGAAAGAAGGAATGCACTACTGACCCTCTTTCGAAAAGGTGAACTATTTTATTCGCAGAGAATAGCAGACTCAAGAAAATGCTGCTCCTTGTCCTTTTCCCACCTTTTTGAAGAGCAGCTTTTTCAAAACTTCAGGATCGGGACATTCCCCTTGTCTGTGGAGAAGAGTCTAAGATAGATCAGTAAGCACCTGCTGGAAGGGAAAAGCCAAGCCAACAGTTGTTCCAACATCTACATGTGTGACCAGCGATTGGTAGTGTCAGAATTAATCAACTTACTGAAAGTGGGAGGAAGCAAAGTGCTCCTTTGGTCCCATCATAAGTCCACTGGCATGACATAAATTCCAATACTGGCCGCTCAATTTAAGGTCTTCCTCCATATCCTTTCCTATCTCTCCCCCTCTTCTTCCCTGCCCTTCCTTGTTAACTCTGATTCTGGTTTTGATAGCACTTAAAATAAATAGCCCCCTAGCTGCCCCTGTAGGAGAGAACCACAGGCTATGTCTCTCCTGCTATCCATCTGCAGGGATAATCTACAATCTGTACTCCCTAGTATGACAGCCCTAAGTGGCATTACACAATTATTTATTAAATCTCTTCAGGGGAAAAAAAACAGAGCAGAGGGAAGAAAGAGAAGGTTGTTTGCAAACACTGGATCTGTCTTCCAGGCATTGCAGGGAACTTAAGACAATTAGGGTCATGTTGTTTATAGTCACATGGGCCATTCTGCTTGTTCTGTCTCAAAGTTTGGCTGCCATCAATACTGATACAAACATGTTTCAGAACCAGTTGAAAGCAGAAATATTAATAACACTCAGAAAAGCAGCAATCAGCACTTTATCATGACATGAATTGCTGCAAAGAAACTAGATTTCGCAAAGTAATGCTCTTTGTCTGTAATATCTCTTTGAAATATACATTATGCTCCTTTCTTGCAAACTAAGGCTGTCATCTTCTTTATTTAAGCCCATTTATTAACTAAATGTTCAACATTTGTTTCTTGCTTTTGGTTAAAAAGTGGTATTGGACAAAGTCATTCATTCAGTGATGTTTATTGGGACTCCACTATTTCCTCATTTTATCCCTGTGAGAAATATGGAAAAACAAGTCTAGCTGAACAATCATTTGGAATGATGTCAATCTCAGAGGTCTCTGCTAGAAGCCGATAGAGTTGCCCGCTATGTTCTACCTTGTTCAAAGCTTTGCTCAATGCACTGGAGGACCACTTGGGAGGTATTTTTGTTTTAAAGTAAGCTTTTTGAATTAGCATATTAATATGGGAAGGATCACTGATATAATAAGTGACACCAAGTTCTGAAACAGTCTCAGGAGTGTAGGACTTGATGAAACTGTTTTATCTGAAAAGGAACAATGGAAACAAACAGTTCAACACTGTCGAGGGCTGGGAAGGGAATCATATAGCTCATGGACATTGGTAAAGGCTAGGAAATTTTCATAAAGAACATCTGTGCAAGAATTAATTAATACATTAAAGTTGTTTGGCATGAACATCAACAAAGCAAATATACCCAGAGCTAGGGAACCAATAGGCTCTCACTTATCAGAAGATTAATAAGCAACTGGATATGTCTAATATATAGAGAGAGCAAGACATCAAGTAGTCTTTGGTCTTAAAGGATTATTCTTAGCAAAAGGGAGCAGATTTATTCTCTCTTGTTTCAGATTGCATTAACTACATAGCACAGTTCTGTGAAGACTATTTCATTTCAATATAAGACACAAATTGTATCAGAACTTTGCCAATGAGGGATAACCTTAAAAAGAGGGAGCAGCTTTCTAGTGACAAGCTGAAGCAGAAATATGAGGCTTTCTGTCAAGAATGTATAAGAAAGGGGCCTGCATCAATTAAGACAGCACTACATGTTTTCAGGCCCCTTCAGACTCTAAAATTCTCTGCTTTTCTTTTCTTGTCCTTTTTTTTTTTTTTTTTAAAGAGAAAGGGACAGTGAGAGAGAGAGAGAGGGAGAGAGAGAGTGAAACAATTTTTAATTTAGTTTTTCACGTGGCTTTTGTTGCTCCGAGACTTTGTTGTATATGTGATCCTGGGGTTTGAATTCGAATACTTGCACATGGCAGGTAAGTGCGGTAACTACCAAGTCACTGCTCCGGCTCCCTCTGCTTTTCTTTAACAGAGGTACACAGAATCATCTAGTCAGAGATGTGCAAGTTACTGCAAATTTTGTGATCCTGCATTCAAATCTCATTAAAATAGAGAACTATGCAGAAAGGGAGTCACGTTATTTCACAAACGTTTACATGAAGCAATTGTTTGTTATCTCTGACTTTTAAAGAATGAAACATTGGATGTTAGGAGCTAAGGATTTTCTTCTCATGCAATGTTAATTCATTCTGCCCCGGAGGTCAACTCTCTGCTAACATTGCATTTATATAAGGTATTAGATATTATTAACAGAACTTTCTGAGGAACTCAAAATATTGTGCTGGAGCCTTTTGGGGGTTTTCGAATTTCTAGAATGTGTCCAGTTTGTGGAGACATTCAGCACAGTGGTTCAAATGCAAGCTGTGAAGCAAGACTGCCTGGGTGTGATCTTGACCCCAGGCCTTATTCTCTTGCCTTGGGCAAGCAACATAAACTCTCTGTCTCACTTTCCTCATTCGAAAGTTTGTTAACTTTTGGTCTGAGGGTGACAATAATGAACTACCAGTGCTAAGCTAGACAGGGGATTTGCTATTGTTCCAGGCAGTTATTTCCCTAGAAGATTTGAGACCATGCCAGCTTGTGTTCAATTTGGTATGTCCTAGAACCCTGTGGTTTCATGGTGCCCATGACCTAATGAAAAGTAACCTGGTCAAAATCATATATGGAGTGCTCATTATAGGGGAATCAAAAATGACTAGGGAAATGTTAGGCCTTGCCTCTCTGTAGTAGCCAATATACATTTCTACCAAAAGAGAATGCAAATATTTTTAAATAAAGTATAATTATATATTTTGAACTATATTAATTCAGGAAGGTACTTTATATTATAAAAATATTTCAGTGTGAGTACCAATCATAAATCCTTTTCCAGAGTTCCCAGGCTAATCAGTATGGATAGGAACTTCTTGGATTGTGTTTGCATTCGTAAGAATTATTGCTTCTGGGCTCTGGGCTGGAGCAGTGGCTCGGCAGTTATGGCACTTGCCTGACATGTGCAAGTAAGCGAGTTCAAACCCCAGCACCATGTACACAGCGAAGTGTTCGAGGAATGAAAGTCACATGAAAAACTAAATAAAAACTGTTTCTTTCTTTCTCACTGTCTCCTCTTTCTTAAAAAAAAATACTGCTTCCACATCAATGGAGAGATATTAGTTTGGGCTTACAAGCTGGAAAATAAAAATAGTTTTTTAAAAACATAACTAAATACTAGGAATTTTACTTTAAAATGTATGATTTTCAGTTGTAGTTGAAAAAGCATAATATAGGAGAAACCTAGAAATTACCTCAAAATAGTAATTATTAGAACAACTCAAATGTATGGCTTTAGAGTTTGCAAAATGCTTTGACAAGTACCACTTAACAACAGAGAACTATATAACTATGATGCACTACTAAAAACATTAAAATCTTAAAAAAAATGAGAGAGAGAGAGTAGCTAAGGGACTTATTTAAGGTTAGAGAAGTAATGGATACCAGGGATGGGATTTTTAACTGTGATCTCATTACTTCAAATCTAGGCATTCTCAAAGTCTCATCAAATTAAATATGAAAAATATGAAATCAATACCCATACAATTTGACAATTTTCGATCAGATATTGTTAGAATTGGAAAGTCAAAGTGAGTTTATTCAGTTACTTACTATTGCTCTGTCTGCTTAGAAACTAGTCCCACTTCTGGTAACAGAAACTGACTGCCCCTGGGGGAGGTCTCTCCCCATGACCTCCCCCCATACCTCTGATTAGCTCAGGGATGGACTAGTGAACCAAACAAGTTTGATCTCAACTGAAAGGAACAATACCAGGGTTCTTTGAGGTAATTCCCAGACAGGTAAGCTTTTTCTGGTAGGTTCATGCTTATCAGGAACTGGGCTTTAATTGCCCCACATGCAGAGAAAGGCTGTTTAGGAAAAAAAGTCCACACAGAAGAGCACAGAGCTGGGACAGGAAAGGCAGAGAGCAAGGCAGGGTGGCAATGCCTAATGCCAAGACTGTGGGGACTTTGCATCCAAGTGATTCAGAGACATGCCTTTTCTGCTTAAGTCTTCTTCTTTTCCTTTTTTTTTCTTTTCTTTTTTTTTAAGAGAGAGAGAGAGACAGTGAGAGAGAGAGAGTGAGAGAGAGAGAATTCACTTTATTTAGTTTTTCATGTGGCTTTCGTTGCTCGTATGCTTCGTTGCGTACATGGTGCTGGGGTTTGAACTCACATACTTGTGCATGCCAGGCAAGCGCCGTAACCGCTGAGCCACTGCTCCAGCCCCTGCTTAAGTCTTCTTGAGGTGGATGGAGTTTTTTCACATGCATCTGGAAGAGTATCTTACTGGTATCTTACCAAAAGAATTAATTGAGGGCAGAACTGCACAATTAACCTATTTCCTCCAGACAAAAACAGAAAACAAAAAAAACCCAATGCCCCCCCCCCAAAAAAAAAAAAAAAACTCTTTATTTTTAATACTGGAAAAGGCACAGGAAGAGGGAGAAGAAGAGAATCTTCTACCCTTTAAAATTTAGCAAGGTCAGATTGTAACAGTCAAAACTCTGACCTGTGGACTCAAGAACTGGACTGAATGTAATGAGGAACTTTCAAATGACTTTAACAAGTAGAAAAATAGCCTGATGTGCCTCTCTGAGAACAAGCTGCTCAAAGTCAGCAAGCACTACTAAAAATCACCAGGTCAATTCCACGGAAACAGGGCTTTCATATATTGTCCTATTTATTTAGTTGAAGATAGACTCTTTTTTATAGATCTAAAACACAACAAAACAAAACAACACATTTGTGGTTTGATTGGAAGCAGACACCTGGGTTAAGCCCTTGCACTTAGATGGAAGGCGGCAACATCAGAGCTTTTCTAGCTCAGACTAGCAGTGTTAAGGGCTGACTGGGCTCCCTCAGGACAAACTCCAGCCAACTCATTTACCTCCTTGGTGGCCTTGACAGAAACGGAAATAATCCAGACTTTTAAGGTGGGTATCAACACCTAAGAAGATCTATCTGGATGAGTCTCTCATTTCTTCTGATATTAAAGAGTGATGTATGGGAATTACAATACACTACTGATATTGAAATTTCTGATCCCTGAGTCGTTCACAGCGAGGGCAGTGTATATTTTGAGAAGTGGCAATTAACTAACCATATGAACAATCAAGGCCTTTAGCACTTCAGGTCTAAGTTCCCAGTACAGAAGCGACTCTTCGGCTTCTGACTGTTGTGATGCCTTTGGTCACAGGTGGCCTTGGGTCTAGAGTTCTTGACTTGAAGCAGGGCACAGATATCATCAACCCCTCAAACCATCTCGGAAGCTGGTGTGTCAGCCTATCAACCTGACAAGCGTCAAGTCAAAAACTCTTGGTGGAGGAGCTTACTGAGTTTACTCTCAACCTTCTTTTTTGGTTATATATTACCTGTCTGTTGTTAAGTATTAGGAGTTGCTCTTTAGACCTTCATGGAAGAAAATTCTGAAAACTGTGGATGGGCTGAGGCTTTCCAAGTAGCAGCTATGTGATAAAGATCCAAATTAAAAATAAGCCACCAATTTATGGATGTGAAAAAATTTCTGCTCTAACAGTAATAATACTCATTGAGATTTTTTTGGGGGGAAATCGCTTCATTAAATGCTATTCCTTTCAACCTAGTTGTGTTATTTTCTGAAAGCTCATTCTGTAAATTCCCATAATGCCAGAGTTATAGGCAGAATAGAACCACCCCCCCACCCAGGACAATTAGAGTAGGATAAACTACAGTCTTTCCTCTTTCCAGAGAGGGCTAGGCGACTTTCTGAAATATCCATACTTCTCTAGTTAACAATTTTGTGTACTATATATTTCAAAAAAGTTCTAAACTGGGGCTGGAGCAGTGGCTCAATGGTTTCGGTGCTTGCCTGGCATGTATGAGTAAGTATGTGGGTTCAAACCCCTGCACCACGTACACAACAAAGTGTACGAGCAATGAAAGTCACATGAAAACCTAAATAAAAATGATTCTTTCTTTCTCTCTCTCTGTCCCTTTCTCTTAAAAAAAATCCTAAACATTAAGGCAAATTTCCTTTTCTTCTCACTTGCTGTTTTATATAACTACAATACTCTAGTAACATTTTACCATAAGATAGCCTTTGCTACATACATGTATAACTTGAATTGACAGATTTCCTTCTCTCCTATGCCTAACTTGGCTTTAAGGTCATTCAGTGGAGATCCTCTGCATTAAGATGTATGTGCCACTGTGGGTTTTGTTTATATAATTAAGATAATCAAAAGGAATATTCCAATTCCATTCTCAGTATATGACTAAACATGGATAACACTGGGATAAAGAGATAATCTTTATAGACAGCCACCTGAGCACTTGGTTTTGGCACTAAGTGGCCCTGCAATGAATCAGGGACCTTTGAATTAGGGACCGACAGGTGATACACTTACATTTATAGTCATCTACCTACCTACCTATCTATCTGCCCAGCTTTCACATACATTATCTGGCACACAGAAACCTTAGAAGCAGGCTTCATCCCCATTTTAAAGACGAGGAAGCTGAAGTTCAGAGACACCACCCGATTGGGTCCAGCTTGCACAGCTGCCATTCACCAGCTGTGAGGGCTGTGAGGGCTGTGAGGCACAGCATTCACCCACTTCGGCTTCCTCACGTGTAAATGCTGTGAGAATTAAATAAGACACCGCATGTGGAATTCCTGGCAGGGACCAGGCCACAGTAGTGCCTCCACCTGGCCTGGTTTCTATTTCCCTTCCTTTAACAACACTGAGGGAACGAACATTTGAGGAACTCATGTATGTAAAGTGCTTTCAAACAAGGAAGTAATTGATCTAGTAATATTTATTAAGTACCACTGTTTACATGAAGAAATATGTCTTCAAACTGAATTGACTTTCTAATGATTTAGAAACAATTTGGAAGGGCTGGAGCGGTGGCTCAGCGGTTGCGGCGCTTGCCTGGCAAGCACGAGGACCCGGGTTCAAACCCCAGCACCACGTACGTAGACAACTAAGTGTTGGAGCAACTAAGGCCATGTGAAAAACTAAATAGAGTTGTTTCTCTCTTTCTCTGTCGCTCTCACTGTCCCTCTCTCTTAAAAAAAAAACAAAGAAAGAAACAATTTGGAAAAGGCCTTAAGAGGGCCTAACACATTGCCCCAGGCCATATGGTGAGTATTTCAATGACAGCGTTCAAAACTCAAGGACTTATACGTTGTGCATTTTCTTAATATTTAAGCTAAAGTTTGTAAAAAGATATGCATTTCCCTTATTGTGATGGAATCTTTTCTACTTTGTGAAAATACATATGCATGTCTGCAAATGGAAGCCTTCAATAAATGATCAGAAGCTTCAGCATTTGAAAACCATTTTCTTCCTTTTTTCATCAATCTGGAGAGGGTGTTCCTTAAGCCTTTTTAATTCCATCACTCTCCTTTATTCAATGGAAGATGACTCTGACCTCTTATATCTTTGAGAAAATCCTCCTGAGGACTGCAATTAGGACCGAAATGGTGTAAATAGTTTATTCCTTCTGGCCTATTTCCGTCTTTATGTGTGCTATCTCATCTCCACAGAACCCCGGATTAAGTGCTGATCTACCATGTGCTCTGTGCACATCAGCAGTGTGGAGGACACCTTGCTTGTGCTAAAATGAGATAAACAGATGTCAAAATACTCTGGGAAATTTAAAAGCACTATGCACATTGAGGTATAATTATACAAATATGAGTGCAACACTCATTTTTTAGGGTGGGGAAATGGGGAAGCATTCAGAACTTTTGGGCTAATGAATCCCATTTAGAATTATAGGCCAGAGAAGCTGTGTTTTCAGCATAGCAGGAAACCTATTGTTTAGCTGTGTTTACAACATTATATACGGTGGTTTAAAAAACGCTACTAGCACTAAACTCAAATTGCATTTCTTCCATATTCATTTAAGACAATTAGATGCTGGAATATTGATTATGTCAGAACAAAAGCAAACGACAGCCACAATATTTGCAAATTGCCTGCATACCAAGTCAGGTATTTGAAATATTGGTTCAAATTGAAAACAAGCAGTTAAACACCACTGAATAATACTAATTATGAATGAACAGCCTGGGGAAAACATTTTAAATATTTGCTAATAATCACATTTAATAAGTGGAATGGACATTATGATCTGTTTAACTTTCAGCTTTAGTTTTCTCACTTAAGCAAAGCACCCCCAAACATCCATGAAGCAGACTTTTATAAGGCAAAACTCCTGGGGGTTCCCACAACCACCAAGAGCTTAACTTCTGGCCTAGGGGAGGAGTTCCAAATCTCACCAGTGGATTCAACTGAACATGCAGAAGTGGAAGGGTTTCCAAGAACATCAATCTGTCCTGGTGATTTTTCTCTCCACTGTATCCTCCTTTCTTTTAGTGGGTAAGAATGAATGAGTGGGGCTGGAGTGGTGGCTCAGCAGTTACAGCACTTGCCTGGCATGCGCAAGGACGCCAGTTCAAAGCCCAGCACCACATACACAACGAAGTCTCAAAGCAACGGAGGCCACATGAAAAACTAAATAAAACTGATTTTCTCTTTCTCTCTCACTGTCCCTCTCTTAAAAAAAAAAGAAAAAGAAAAAAAGAAAGAATGAATGCGTGAAGGTGGACTTCAGAATTTTAATGGGAATCAGAGATGGGGTTAGGCAGGCATTAACTAAGCTACTGCAAGCCTCTTGGGACAAAGCCTTTGGAGAGGAGACACAGACACAGCTCTGGTTGGACAGAGACAGAAGAGCCAGCAGCCAGCAAGCTGCAGGCCTAAGGGGATTTTAATTGCTAATTCGAGTCTTTAGGAAGACACAATTTGTTTTTTTTTTTTTTCAGGGCTAAGGACCAAACTTGGGGCCTTGCGCATGCTAGGCAAGCGCTCTGCCACTGAGCTAAATCCCCAACCCCAGGAAGACACAACTTTATTGGCTTAACATATCTATCTCCAGAGAAGAATATGGTTTAGAGTGAGTATTTCAGATGTTTAAAAGGCAAAAGATTTCAAAAATCATTAGAACAATAAGGAAAAGGAAGAATAAAAAAAAAATCAACGGAGAGGCTGAGTGGTAGAAATGATGCATGAATACAACCATTCAACCACAAAATGATCAAGTATTCCATGTTCTGACAGGTTAAAGCTTTGAAATGACACGGTTTCTAAGAGGGATGCATTCATTTCTCCATGATTTTTTGGCCTTGCCAGGCTAAGGAACATTCTCCAAACAAATTTAAAAACTGCAATCAACACAATCTAGAGAGCTGTGACCCCAGAATTCCTTTTTCTTATTGATCAGATGCCTGCAGTGCCATCTCCTATTTCCTCTGCAGCTGAAGTGCTGTATTGAACTGCAGGATTTTAGAAAGCTCTAATAAGCTCGTGGTTGCTGATGGAGCCCATGCCTCTCTCAGTCATTCAATCCTAGTTAGCTGGGCTGCGAGGTAAACAAGCGGCGCGCGCGCACACACACACACACAGCTGCTCTACAGCTCACCACCTGCTTATCTGATTCTGCTTTTTGTTTTCTAAGAGAGAGAGGGATGGTGAGAGAGAGAGAGAGAAAGCATCAATTTTATTTAGTTTTTCATGTGGCTTTCGTTGCTCCAGCACTTCATTGTGTATGTGGTTCAAACCTGCATCCTTGCACATGCCAGGCAAGTGCTGCAACTTCTGAGCCACTACTCCAGCCCTCATTCTGCTTTTTGCTTTTGGGCTTTTCTTACCTGGCCAGATAAAAGTTCATTCAATTTTCTGAACGCAAGGCAATCCCTAAAAGGGATACATTTCTGATTGGAGTGTCAGGACAAAGATTTGGGAATCTCTGAAAGAAATTAAGGGAGCAATCCTGCCGGATTACTTCTGTGTGTTCAGACACAGGCAGAAGAGTAATTAATTCTTGTTTGGAAAAAAACTGGCCTATGTGGAGAAATTTCATAAATTATAGGAGCAGCTGAGATAGGTAATTCTGTCACTGAAGCTGACAGTCAATAATAGCTAATGCTCATTAAACAACGATCCTGCCTTCCCTGGAGAAGACAGGGTTCAGCAAAGCCCAAATTCCAACTAATACATAAAGACCGCATGGTTCAAGGTTAAAATAAGATGTGTCTCTGAAATGCTGTCACTAAAGAAACTAAACCACATATGTGATCCACAAATACTAACCAATAGCAGGAAATGAATGAACAGCCTGGGGGAAAAGCTTTCATACTTCTTATTTAAAAGAATTTCATTAAAAACAGCAAAGATTTAAAATACAATTCTTAATAACAGAGAATGGGAAAACTATTCTTTTCTTGTCTCTCCTACACTTTCCATCTCCCTTCAATAAAAGATTATCCATGATCCCAACAGTGCCAGTCCCTGAGAATGATTCAATATTGAGAGTGGAAAGGAGACACAGTATCCCAGTTCCTCTCTCTCTACAAGGCATTTGCAGGCAGAACAGCCATGGTTTCTAGAACATTCTCTTCACATTTTTTCTTTTGTGAGCTGTGACACAGAATGTTTATCAAAGGCTTTTAAAAACAGAATCTCACCAAACAGTTGAGAAAAATATTTAACAACCAAGGCAAAGCAATTACAGTCAAATTTTCACCTTGACATTCTCATCTTAGGTGTGGGAGGCAGAGAGAAGACTCTGAGCACATCAGTTTGAACCTAGAATGAGGATGAAAAGAGTTGATTCTGCCGATAGCTGTCAATACATCTGATTATTGAACCTCAGTGCATAACTGCAGGGCTAGCTGCCCCTCTAATGAACATCAAGAACAGTGCCACCCTTTGGCTGTGGCTTCTGAGCAGTGACCCGACGACAGGCTGGAACGGTCTGACTACCTGCACATCCACACATAGGAAAGGTCTGACTGTGACAGAGCTCTCTCTTCAATTATCTGTGTCAGGCAGCACCATCGTTTTCCACAATTCAAGGTGACAAGATGAGATGATGCAACTAGTCTCAGTAGTACAATTCTACATAAACATGTGAGCTTGGAGGAAGTTAACATTGTAAGGAGTTAGTTACCTCCCCCAACTTCTGCCCTGTTATCCTACCGACGTTTTAAAATTTAGAGTTTTATTACTCTTTTTTTTTTTTTTTTTTTTGATGACTGGATTCTGACACAGTACTTCCCCTTACAGCAAAGCTCTGGGTGTCCAATGACACCAGGCAGGATTTCTTCAGCAGGAATGGATAACAATGATATGCGTATACATTCCTCTCCTGGAAAGCTCTGTTCCAGGCTAGTTCAAGAAAGCAGGGAATGAAGGACGCTTTATAAAATGGTAAAATTCAAGTTAGGCATGGACAATAGCATCCATTGCAAGCTACTGTTCAATATTTGAGAGCATTACCTGAGGATACAGGTGAAAGGCAAAAACATCACAGAGGCTTTGAACACCTTACCTGGGCCATCTGCCTCTCCAGTTTTGATCGGGGAATATCATCAAAGTAGTTTTCATTTCTTCTCCTCCTTGCATCGCCCTGCATGATAATGTGAGGAACGTCTAGGGAGCCACCAGTGGTGTAAGTGCTTTGGCTAAGTGATGGAGACAACTGAGGAGGAGTGTGATTACCACTGGGTTCCTGAATGGAAATACATCATGAAATAAATACCATGTTCTCGTGGCTCACCTTTGGTTTCAAAACTGCGAAATACTGACAAGACAAACTGTGGGAGGTAGGGAGTAGTTTTTGAATTGACTGTTAAGGAATGGATGATATTCCACTGTTTATTTTATTAATGGCATGATCAAGTCAACACTACCCTCTCTAGTATTTCAGGTCAAGCACAAAGAATCAGGCTCTGTTTTCTTAAACCAGCACAATGGATGATCTCAGGAGGGAGGCACATCTCTGCCAGGCACCCCGGACACTATCACATGGGTTTACAAAGGAACTGTGGGGCAGTGTGTCCTCACCACGGTAGATGCCATAATGAGAAGATAAAAGGGGACCCAATGGGTCTTGATCCTCCACCAAAGAGTGGTCTGACAATAGGACCGGGAAGAGGACACAATATGGCAACACGGCATGTCACACGACATACAAGACTGCAGAGCAAAGCATATAACGACAGAGGATGCTTTTCAATGGCAAAGACAACTCCAACTGGAAACTGGCCAGAAATAAGATAAGGAGTGGCAGCTGGCTGGGCTCCAGTGCTTGCAGATAAGCAGAGGACTGGGACCAGGCCAAATCTCTGGACCTTTTCTCCCTGAGATGTTATGGACCTTCTTGGACAGATTTAGGTTTTAAACTTCTGCTTGGGAATCTCTGTCTTTGGTCAGTTTGCTGTTCCCTTAAGTCTCTTCCAGGGAGTTAGAGGGTGAGGTTTAGAAGGGCTAGGCCGGGGAGCAGATAAGGAGCTGAGAGTTCCTCCTCTCACAGTCATTCAGCTGACCACACAGATGGTGCCTGTGGCTTCCTCCCCTTCCATGAGGCAAACAGAAGGCAGGGCAGGTCAATAAAACCATTTCATCACCCCTCATCACCCCTCACCCTTCTTACTGGAGGCTGCTCTTCTGGAGGGGGGAAAATGTGTCCTGTTTTTACTTTCACTACTCCCTCAGCCCTTAAGTGACCTCCAAATTTCCCAGTGTATCCCAGTTCTTCCAGAATCAATTTTTCTCCTGCTCCCTCCTGAAGCCATTTCTCTTGTATCCCACAAAGCCTCTGTGCGTTTTCTTCTCCTTCCAAGCTGAATTCCACTCAGCACCTTAACAGCTCCTGCCCTGCCTGACCCTTGCTGCCCTGCCGCTGGCTTGCCACTTGCTGCAGGTCATGATAAGAGGCAGTTCACGCAGGCAGCTAGGTCTAGGGGCCACACTCTGTTCAGCTTACTATGGCTACTTTTTCTGACACCTGCAGGAAGGGCATCAGAAGCAAGCAAGGGCAGGAGAAGACTGAGAACCAGGTGGGAACTCTGACTTGCCAGGGGGACCTTGGCTTTTTGGTAAATTTTAGAAAAGATCCTGTAGGGTTCGTGGAAAGCAGGGGCTGCTTCCTGCTGTTGCCCTTTTGCCTGGAATCATCTCTATCCTCTCTCTCTGCCCCTTCCTTCTTGCCTTTCTTGACCTTCCACTGTACCTTCTAGGTTTCTCTCTGGTTTTCTAGCTGAAAGGGACACGTATAATTTATTGAATAAAGTATTGGACTCTCTAGTCTTAATTTTTGAAGTGAGTAAAAAAGTCAATTTTTACTTCTTGAAAACAGAAAACCCTGAGGTTTATTTTAAATTGATCTTTACTCAACTATGTTCCTTGACTGATTTCCTTTCTGTGGGTTTGAGGCATCTCACAGAAAACTCATTTCCTCTCTCTTGGAGTAGATGGGAACGTGGGATACAAGGTGAGGGAGTGGTTCTTTAGAGGTGTGGTTTGTCAGACTGGATTCCATTACAGATAAGTTTCTCAATCTCCAAAACATATATTTAAGTAATTGAGAAAGGCAAATCCTGTTTTAAAGAAAGATTTTTTTATACAGATAAGTTAAGCTACATAGAAAGCAGCCTATATTTCTTGATCTATTGCTTTAATCCTTTTATTGCATAAAATACGTTTCGAGAATAAGGGCAGAGAACAAAATGAACATGGCGGCACTTACCCTGAGGGTGATGGACCGTGGGGGCTTCTGTGGAGGATCGTCGTGCAGCCTGTCTCCCAGAGATGCCAAAATGCGTTTCCTGTGGCCAATCAAATTGATTTTTAAAACCTGAAACAACATGTATTTGGGTTAACTATCTCATTTGAGAAAAAAAAAAACCCAAATTTCATATGTCTTAAAGCATGAGGAGTGCGGAGATCTGCGCAAAGTTAGCTCTCGTCCATCATGAGGGATGGGGTGTGGAATCAGAGGGACACTCAAGTCCAGAAAGGCAGGAGCAGCAGCCAGCAGACCTGGGGTGGGAAGAGAAAGCGAGAGGGTTCTCCTCGGACTCCTGCTGTCCAGAGTTCTGTTCTCAATACAGCAGCCTTAGGACCCTTTAAAAATACAAACTCTAATCACTAACAGGTGAAAATTCTCCAGTATTTTCCTGTAGCTCTTAGGAAACAATCTGAACCTCCATCAGAAGGTCTGGTTTCCTCTGTCTCCATCCATGCCCCTCCCTCCCCTCAGGATGCCCAGTCATGCAGGCCTGAGAAACTATGCCTTGAATATCCCATGCTTGTCCTCACCTTGGTGCTTCCAACCCTGCTCATCCATCCACCTGGAATGTTCACCCCCCTCCCCCGAGATTTTCAGATAACCAGACACTTCTCATCCTTTCATTGCTCTAACATGTCTCCACATAAAGGCCTTTCCCTGCACCCACTAAAAGAGCTTCATCCCCGGCTCCCAGCATATCTACCCTCTGACTCTCTGGGTATCATTCCATGAATAAACTTTACTTACAGGCTTAGTGCATCCTCACCCCACCCCCATGTGCGCTCTCTAAGAGCAGGGATATGTTTATCCTTATCATTTCCCAAAACCTAAAGCAATGCTTGAAACAACAGCTCAACGAATAGGAAAGAATGGATACTGATAAGGATGGACTTAGCAAAACGAGAGGTAGAATCAAGCACTGCCTACCTGACTGAGTCTGGGATGGGATTTTCAGTCGGACAGTACCGCAAAGGCACCCATCCAGGAGAGGCCAAAGGGAACTCACCTCCTAGCTTGTTCTGGTGCTTTCAAATGCTACCCCTTCCAACCTCATAACATCTCCATCCAGGCCACCTTCTTGCTGTACAAATTAGGAAACTGAGGCCCAGTATGCGGTGGCTCTGGGATCTAAGTCAGGTTTGTCTGATTCTAGAGCTCATTTTACTCAAAGGTATACACACTGCAAAGTTTGAGCAGATCTCTAAATATAACTGAATTTTTAAAACAACATATTATAAATCTACTCATAAAAAATGTATTTACCCTTTTCCTGCCCATATATTTTCCCAGTATATAACAACTCTTGTTGGGTAACTGGTTTCCAAATTCATAACTGATTGTGCAATCTCCCTGCCCTGCCTTCTCTTCAAGTTTTAAGGCACAGGGGTAGGCAATTCTTTACACATATCATGTGCTACCTTGAATTTTATTGTCTATTTGTCAGCCTTTCTGCTTAAAGTGGCTTAGATTTTAAACAGCACTCTGCCCTATTCTTTTTCCCTCCACCCTCTGCCTCATGCCTGTTGACCAAGGTGAATGGCTAGATATACCATATCCCTGATTTTCTAAACCTTCATCTTCCCAGGCTGATAAATCCTTATCTTTGCACATTTGTTTCCCTAAAGCAGCTCCTCTTTCTCAAACAACATTATTTTATTTGACTTTCTCTGGACCATCTCCTACCCTATTACAACTCTAAAGTTAGTTGAAAAAATGATACACAAGTGGCTGGGGCAGAGGATCAATGGTTACGGCGCTTGCCTGGGATGTGTGAGTATGCGGGTTGGAATCCCAGCACCATGTACATAATGAAGTGTCAGAGCAACAAGAGCCACAGGAAAAACTAAACTAATTCTCTCTCTTTCTCTCTCTCTCACTGTCCCTCTCCTAATAAAAAAAAAGGATACATAATATTGCAGGTATAAGTGAACCATGGCTGCATATTTGAGCAGATTACTATTTTCTGCCTTTAATTCCCCTTTTGAAATGTTCTAAGTACACCTTATTTCTGACTGGTCCTTCAGCTGCAGTAGGAATAACTAAAGAGAAAGGCATATATATTGACTGCAAAATCTCTTAATTTTGCTATAGTCAATAGTTCAAAACCTTTTAATCTTGGGAAATGGTTTGAATTACTGCTCCTTAAATTCTTTATCTTAACAGTTGTCTACGCCGAAGCCCATCTGCCATCTTTCTGCCCACTCACGCATCCCTGCATTGTCTTTCTGCATTTATATTAACCAGTTTGGCATTTTACTACCTGGAAGAGCTTAGCAATTTTTTGCAAACCTGGGAATTTCACTGTGTACTCCTTTCAGATGACTTATAAATATGCTAAGTAAGTGTGGCCCCAAGTGCTGATTACTTGCAGGCACCATTATTTATACGACCCACAGAAACACCCTTATAGTCTTGCATTGTTTCTTTTGCTTAAGCATCAAGATCAAAGTATTCCCCCATCTCAGAAAAACACAACAGCAACCTTTCCACAGGTATTTTGCAATTCTAAGTACACTATGTTTTCTTATTCCCTTTTATTTTCATTCTGAATTACTTTGCCAATGGCTTCTATTGGATATGACTTCCTCCCATAAAATTCCCACTGCCTTCTCCCAAGAGGTGCTTGGACCTGATGCTGACAGTGCCACCCTGGGCCCTGGAGTCCTGCTAAGAAATGTTGTTACAGTAATAAAGGAACTCCAAATTGTTTTGACAAACAACTGGCACTAAATAACAAATAACTGTGGTAAAACTGAGCTGGTGCAGACCTCAGCGTTGCTTTTCATTTATTCTCCTACAGGCTCAATTTTGGGCAAATGATCTCTCTCCTCCGATCTCAGTTTTCTCATCCAGGACATGAGGACACTGTAATGCCAGTCTCCAGTGCTGCTGGGAAGATGAAGGATAGGCTGTGAGAACAGCCAGCATTTAAAAGATGTGCCTGTCACAGGGTGCTTGGTCCAGCTAACGCACTCTGAGGGTGCACAGTGATCCTGACCCAGAAAAACGAGCACTGGGTCATTTTCATGAAGTTAATCACATCAAACATCAACTGGTGCTTGACATAAACAGATCTGGCTAACACCTTGGAAAATCTCTTTCAAGTAACTTATCCTGGTAGGAATGCGTTTGATTTCTAGCTCCCAGTTTGGTATTAGAGCTAGTTTAAAAGGATGCTAGTCTCTCAACCTCACTGTTTATCTCCAATAGGAGGTAAACTGAGGTGCTGGCTCCTCTGCAGTGGAACTCCACTGTTGCTTTCTAGAGAACAACCAAGGAGAGTGTGGTTAGATACATACATTATAAACTAAGACAGGCTGCTAACTTATACTAAGAACATGAGAGTAACTCTCCTTTTTATTTTCTATTTTTTAAAGAAATGGTCTCATTTCATGGAAGATATGGACAATAACTACCATTTATCAAACATTTTGTGATGTTCCAGTTCAATATGATAGTTGTGCTAGAAACTGCCATGTGCATTATATACATGTATTAATTTCTCACCTAATCCTTAATATAACATTATCATTTCCATTTTGGAGATGCAAAACTTGAAACTCAGAAATGCAGAGTAACTTGTCTAAGGTCACACAGCTAAAGGCATCATAGCTGCTCTTTACCACTCGCCATGCTCTTTTTGCTATTAACCTCTACACCTTGTGACCTTAACTGTAGTATTGGCTATGCCACTGTCATGCTTCTTAGGATGGTGCTTCTTATTTTGAGTGATCATGTTTAAAACATTTCTATTGGGTCTCAGCCATCTGAAAATATTAAAATAATTCAGTTTTGCATATGGATCATAGTAGTCTTCAGATCAAAGGGGAATTCACAGAATTCCCTGTAGCAATACATATGTTGACCAAGGACAGGAAACTTTGACCACTGAAGATTCAATTCAAGTTGGCTAGTATCACAGCAGTAGAGAAGGTAATATTTGGCTTCAAAACTCCCATGTTAGCAATAAGAAATTCAATTGACAACACAGTAACAAAGAAAGAGATTCATTAAGGAAAAGTCAAGTTCAAAGCAACTAGGCTTTCCTTGAGTGAGAACAGCTCAACTTCAGATGATCTTTGTAATCAGAATTCTAAATCAGTGCGATCTTACTGCCCCAGGCACCATGACCAATCACCTGCAAATCTTTGGTTTCTTTCTTTCTTTCTTTAAAGATCCAAAGTGATGGTCACTGTGGTGGAGGAGAACTCGGAAGAGTTCTCATTACTGTTTGGGTTAAAGTTAACAAGAGTGTGCACATGAAATACAGTGGGCAAAAAGGATCAAGGAATGGCAATATATTATGCATTTAGTTATTTTAAGATACTGAGGCTATTCAGTTCAAGGCAAAAACAATACTGACTTTCTGCCATAAATTATTTGGAGGATTCAGAGGGGAAACTTGATTAACAGAGCTTGTAATATTGGAGAGAATGCAAACGCTGCACAGTCAAATCATTATCTAAGGGAAAAAAAGCTATATAGATGGGGATAAGAATGTGGTTCCAATTGCAGAGTTCCAACAGATAAGAACTAAAAGTTACTGCATTGTCTACATTTTTAAATAGAGCTTTTAGTTACTGCATGTTTTTTAAAATGGTTTTCATTACAACTATCATAGGAGAAATGTGGGTCAAAGGCAAAGAATACTGTTGAAACAACACAGGCCTCCGGGAATTTTCTCTACTGTCAATTAGACAGCACAACTTCAGACTCCCCATTGCAAGTCTGTGCTGAGTGACAATGATATAATATTATGTCACTGTCATTTACATGTCTGGGTTTAGTTGTGGGAATTCTGCTGGAAAATATCACGACATCACTGTGCACTGAACAGCTTACATCAGAATATGTTTCAGCAAAGCTGAAAGCCAAAGCACTTAGACTTCTTTCTTTTTCTTTCTAAATTTAATGTGGTGTAAATTAAACATGCTGAATTTAGTGATATAAATTAAACATGCTTTTTCTTGATTTTCATTTCAGAAATTGAACAATGTTTTGATTATACTAACAATACTGCTTTCCTATGGCAGATACTTTATAAAATACTGAGAAAAACCAGACAACAAACTATCCATATGCTATTAGCATTTAGCTGTATTTCATTTTCCCCCTGTGGTTATGTTTTGTGGCCATGTTGTATGTATAATTTTAACCTTAAGTTTTTCAGTTATTATTCAAGCTGAAGAACTCTCCTGCATACACAACTCTGAAAAAATATATTCAGTAACCCCTGTACAATATTGCTTCAGAGAAGCATTTCACAATTCATTGTTTCCCTTACTGTTGGAAATATAGTTTGTGGTTCTTTTTATCGACTATTCCACGTGCTTTAAAAAAAATCTTGTTATCCTACAATTTCCATTTTTATTTGTCATTTTCAGTAGACACAATATGGAAAACACTAATGAAACTGCAAGAATGCATGTTGAGTCACGAAGAAAAGTCATGTAGCAACAGTCTGTCTCCATGTTCTGCATGAAATCTCAATTCATTTATTGCTGGCTGGACCAAGTCCTCTGGGGAAAACCACAAATCCACATAATGTTTCTCAGTGTCACATTTTGCATTTGCTATATTTTGGGATTCAGATTTAGCTGACAGACATGAAATAGCACATGTAGCTAGAATTCTCCAGAGATTACACACGCTGCAAGGCTGAGCACCCAAGCAATTTTAGTTATCACTCTCATGGGACGGCATTCTTTTTATTTCTGGACTTTTATTTAGGGAGGGGAAGAAGGAGCTTCTCGCTGCATGTGAAACCCTCTTCCATTTTGGGGAGTTAGTTGATCCCCCCTTTCCTTTTTAGATATTTGCCAACTAAAGAGAGCAGCTCCCACTGAAGCCCACAGCAGTCATCTGGCTTCAGTGTGTTCGCAAGTGTTCCAAGGTGTTCTGGTGTTCTTAAATGCTGAGAATGGAGGTTCAGGTCTGTTCCACCAGAAGAGTTGTTCTCACATAGCCAACTAAAATTGCAATTAAATATAAAAGTGCTTCCCATTCCCAGTAATAATTGCTAAACACTTTCTGCCTGAGAACATCAAGGCATATGTCCCTGTGGATCATCCTATCTCAATTCTGCAATCCCAGAGCTTCTCGTTTGAACTTGCATTTAAGTTTTGACTATGACATTTTCTCTTTCATTTTTGAAATACATTCCTGTCTGGAATGGCATGGGGGATGGAAGGGCCTCAGAAGCAGAAAATCATGACATTTGGGTCTTTCTCTGACTCTCCATCTAGCTAAGTGATCTCTCACACCTTGGAGTTGTGATATAAAGGGAACAATAATATTCATTCAACAAACATTTATTGGATGTCTTTCACACACAGCTGCCATGTTATGCAAGTTGTGAGCTATGAAGAAGAAAAAAATCTTCAGTTCTCTGGATTCTCAATACCGGAGGCAGAAAAAAAAGGTGTGTGTGTGTGTGTGTGTGTGTGTGTGTGTTCATTCTCTCTCTTTCTCCCTCTCTCTCCTCTCCACATTCATCTATCCATCTACCTAAATATTTATGCCTATACAGCTTTCCCAGTCTAAAAAGGATTCCTGAGGATTAAATGAGAATATCCAGGAAGCCACCCTAGAAATTATAAAATAGCGTATTAAGATATTTCTCTTTAAGCATAACGGAAACTTAAAACTTTCTTATCCTGTCCTTGAATAACCCTATTAGCAACATTTTGGATAATATCTTCGTTACTTAAATGTGCTATTATGGATGTATCTTTTAAATATATTTTAAATCAAGATTAGATTTTAAATCAAGAACTATGCCTTTTCTACCTCCATCCCTCTCTCTTATTATCTCTTTGCCCCACACATACACACCTCTGCATATTCTTAGAATGTCCCTGCCCTCCTTTCTCATTAGAATCTTGCAAGGATGAAACCAAGATCCATCCATAGCCTTCCTCACTCACCTTGCATTATATCTACCTCTTTCTCTGAATTTCTCTTTCATTTGTAGGCTGCTGTCAACACTTGATACTTCCTGGTGTATACAGCTAGCTCTCTTTTTATGTGTGCATCCTACCTGATCAATAGGACTACCAGTTCTGGGAAGTCAGATAGAGTAATCTTGCACCCTAGGGTCCCTCACAGAATCTAGTGCACAGCACACTTACGGGGTCACCCCTGACATCTCAACTCTGAGCCCTTTCAAGGTGGAAAACAGATAAAGCAGGGAGATGTCCCTGAAAGGCAAGGAGGGAAGGAAAAGGACACTCTCAAGAATTTTCTATTCCATCTGAGTTTCAGCATCTTCATCTCTATACAGTCTTACCATGGGTGACGTACAATTTTCCTACCTCTCACTAATTTTAATTCCTCTTTACCTCCACTCCATCTAAAAAATTCCTTATGACTAGATTTTCCAAATCTTCTTTTCTTTTTGTTATTACTTTTCAAAGTAATTGCCAAAAAATATCAGCAAATAACAGTTTGTATCAGAGATGCCAACAAAATACAACTATGTTAACCTATGGGAGGGAAAGGAGGTTCCAAATTACATAGCTTCAGAGAAAGCAAAGGAGAGTGAGAAAGAGTGAGGAGGGAGAATGTGTTTCTAATACAGTCTGTCTCAATAAGCAGGAAATACTAATTGTGAGGAAATGAGATAATTTTTGCATGGAAGAAGAGACCTTAATGGCATAATTGCCTCTGAGTATATAAGGGTTCTGGAGGTACAAAGCTCTCTTTTGTAATCAATGAGAGTCTTAGGCTTACTTGTGAAGCTCTCTGAATTACCTCTTGATGAAGGTACTAATTTTCTGATTATATTTTCACATAAACATTGCTCCAGAAGATTAAAAAAAAGACACACACACACATACACACACACACACAAACAAATCAGTTCCCAACAATTTTCCCTGTAAGTTACTTTTAAGTATAGCTTGTTCCAATTTGGGTTTTCATAGGAGAAATTTGGTGCATTATCAATAACCCAAACATTGGGATTATTGATGGAAAAACTGTTACAAAATAAAATGAAAAATATGTGCATTATCACACATCTGAAATTATTCTTGGAGATGTGATGATGTAATAACAGTTTTATCAGTACACAGAAATGCTCTGCATCTTAAAAAGGAGAGAGCACTGTTTTGTTTATATTTTGCTAACCACAAAATTTTTACAGCTGCTGAGAATATTTTCCGAATTATTCTTTTAACTTTTGGGATTGTAAAATTCATGATCATATTGCATAACTGATTATCTTAGTGCTGTAAATGAAATGACAGTTGTCAAAATTCATTATTAGCATACGTCTATAAGTATAAAGTAAACGGAAATATGTAAAATATGTGAATATATCCTGTTGTAGTTGGGTATGAGGTGTGCCCCAAAAGCTCCTGTGTTAATGCAAGAATATTCAGACATAAAATGTATTATGAGAACTGTAACCTAATCAATCCATCCTGATTTGAACGGACTGGGTGGTACCTGTAGGCAGGTGGGGTGTGGCTGGAGGAAGTGAGTCACTGGGGGTGTGTCCTGGAAGGGTTCACCTTCCCTGGACCTCCACCCTCCCAGTACTTCCTGACCCGCAAGGAGCTGAGCAGCTTCCTCCGCTGGGCCTTTCCCACGATGTTCTGTCTCAGAGTGGGCCCAGAGCAGAACAATGGAGTTGGCCATCTATGGACCGAGACTTCTGAAATCCTGAGCCTCTAAGTTGTTCCTGTCAGGGAGTTTGGTCACAGTGATGAAAGGCTAACTAAAACATACCCATATATATAAAAAGGGAGGCTTTCAGACAAACTGAATTGCAAGAGACAGTCCTAGGCAAGCGAGGGCCTACTTGTTCAATTTTTGGATTATAAATGGTCTTTTCTGCTCTGTTACTGATCTGCCTTTCTTCTTGCTGTTCAGCTACTTTAATGTCATATAACACCCTCCATCAGAGGATAGTGAAAGAGGCAATGAATTCAACCCAGTCAATTTTGTTTCCTGTCAGCAGCTCTGATAAAAGAATTTGATGTGGGAGGAGATAAAAATCTATCTAAAACTAGCTAAAAGTCAGGTTTTAAAAATGCAACCATGAATTTTACTGAGCCTAGGTATACTACAGTGCTTTAGAACTGGTTGTGCACTGTATTTCAGCCCATGAATGCTGAGAAAAAGGATGTAAAGAGCTTAAAAAATGTACTTCTCAAGAAAGTAGATGATGTTCATCCCAAGCACAGGTTCAAGATCAGAAAGAACAGGAGGATGGCTGACAGCTTCTTATCATCTATTTTCTTCTGCTGTCATCATCTCTACTCTTACCACTGTCCCCTTCCTTATCTCCTAGACAGCTGCATGCAGAA
This sequence comes from Aplodontia rufa, assembly GCA_004027875.1. NCBI lineage: Eukaryota > Metazoa > Chordata > Mammalia > Rodentia > Aplodontiidae > Aplodontia > Aplodontia rufa. Next base: position 73,115 of record PVKS010006238.1, read on the forward strand.
TAAATCTGGGAATCACTTTATGGCCATTAGGGTGCCTAAAATAGAAAGGCAGATAATGCTAAGTGGTGGTAAAGATGAAGAGGCACTGGAGACCTTGTATAGCTAGTCAAACTATAAAGCAGTTTAGCTGTTTTGCAAAACTGCCAGTCCCTCAAAAACATGACTCAACTTCTTAAAATACAACCCAGCAAGTCCACTCTTAGCCATGCAAGAGGAATGAAAACATATGTCCAAAGATTTGTTCATGCATGTTTAAAAAGTATTATTCACAACAGCTGAAAACTCTAAGCAATCCAAATGTCCCTGGTGAAGGAATCAGTAAAATATGCATATTCATGCAGTGGAATATTGCTCAGTAACAAAAAGGAATGGGTTACAGACAAACTTCAGCACAGGCAAACCTCTCCAGGATGGGCAGACCTCAAAAACATTATGCTAGGGGCTGAAGCAGTGCCTCAGCAGTTGGTGTGCTTGCCTGGCATGCACAAGGACATCCCAGGTTCAAATCCCAGTACTGCACACACAACTAAGTGTCAGAGAAACAAAGGCCAGATGGAAAAATAAATAGAATTTATTAAAAAAAACATGCTGAGGGAAAGAAGTCAGACATATGGGATTATGCACTGTATGGATGATTCCATTTATATGTTTCTAGAAAATCTGAAACTACATAATGCAGGTCATTAGTTGCCTGGTGTTATGGTTTAGATAATCAAAGCTCATGTGAGAGGATGCAAGGAGGTACCATGATTGGACTGTGAAAGTCTTAACCTAATCAGTGCATTAGTCCACATGCTTGGATTAACTTGGTGGGAACTACAGGAGGGTAGGGTGTGGTTGGAGAAGGTGGGTCCCTGGGGCGTATCTTTGGGGCTTACACTTTGTCCTTGTGAGCAGAGCTCTGCTTCCTGGTGCCTTGTCTCCAGCTGTTTTCCACCACACACTCTACTGCCAGGACATCCTGCTCTACCTCAAGGCCCAAGGAATGGAGTTGGCCAACTATGCACTGAGTCCTCTGAAACCGTGAGCCACCAAATAAGCTTTTCCTCCTCTAATTGTTATTGTCAGGTGCTTTGGTCACAGCAGTGAAAAGGCTGACTAAAATACCTGGGGTAGGAATGGGAGCAGGGACTGAGTGCAATGGCACGAGGAACATTTTGGAGAGAGGAAAATGTTCTGAAACTGGATTGTGTGGGTGGTTGGACAGCAGTATAAGTTTACTAAAACTTACTGAACTGTGTACTTAAGAATGATTTGTAATTATGTTGCAATAAAGCTGTTTTAAAAAGGAGGTTAAAGGGACAATGTTCTGGGTTAAGAAGGTATGGAATAAATTAGGTCATTCCTGAAGGCTATAATTCAGGTTGCTCCAGAGAGAGACCTCTGTCCTCATGGAATGTAGCAGGTGTCAGATTTTCAGTGCATCTCCAGGGAAACGGGACCCTATAGGGTTGCTTTGTTTTAGGAACCTAGAATTACGTAGCTACAGGATGAGGATAAGTAGCACATTCTTTGTTGTGTGTACACAATCAATTAGTACTGACTTTCCATATATGGATGTATTTTTGAGTGTTGTAGTCCTCCTGGCCATGACACTTTGGTAAAAATGCTAATACTTTCTAAGTACTTGGAACAAATGGCTTGTGAATGTTTGCAAAGAGTGTAGTGATCACTGGGTGCCAACATGGGTTCTTCACCAGGGGTAATGGGTAATGATAATTAGATGACCCTTAAGATCTAGAATAAAGTTGCATAAGTACTAAATGAATCAAATCAGCAGAGTGAATGGAGTCACAGTGACTTCCTGGCCCAGAAAAGAGCCAAAGGAATAGGCTGGAGATCTGACTACAGTTTAATCAGTGCCATGAAACCCAGCTAAACAAAGAGGGTATAGGTGGGGAGGGGAAGCAAGGGTAGAGGACAGATCCAATCAATGAAGCAATGGATAAAAGAGAATGTCTAGCCCTGGAATTATTATTGGGAGAGAAAGACTGCATCTGAAGTATTAGGGTTTGGATACTTAGTGTCCCCCAAAAGCTCATGTGTGAGACAATGCAAAAAGGCTTAGAGAAGAAATGATTGGATTATGAGATCCTTGTCCAAATCAGTGAATTAATCCTCTGATAGGGGTGAACTGAGTGGTAACTGTAGGCAGGTAGGGTGTAGTTGGAGGAGCTGGGTCACTGGGGCATGTCTTTGGGGCACACAGTTTGTATCTGGTGCCTGGAGGCTTTCTCTATTTCCTGACCATCATGCCCTGAGCCACTATCCTCTGCCACACTCTCTGCCATGATGTTCTGCCTCACCTCAAGGCCCAAGGAATGGAGCCTGCTGTCCAAGGACTGAGGCCTCTGAAACTGCGAGCCCTACAATAAACTTCTCCCCCTCTGATTGTTCTTGTCAGTTCTTTTCATCACAGCAGCAAAAAAAGGTAAGTAATACAAGATATTCCTTGGCCAGAGAGGTTCTCTCTGTCATAAGGCAGTGGTTATTCATTAAGGCTTGTATTGATCCTAACAAAATAGCCCTTAAAATTCCATTTCCTACAATGCTGTCCCGGCTAGGAAGCAGCACTCACTGAATCAGTTTTTTGACTACCCAGACATTAGGAAAGGGCATGTTGAAGATGTGAGTGGTGGTAGAGCATTTGGTCAATTAGTAAATACTTCCCACCACACACTATCAGACTGGAAATCTCGATATGCTGTTCTCTCTTCAATTAAATTAAATCAACAGCCCTGAGACATAGGATCTGTTCAGGAGGGCACAGTGATTAAGAGCAGGGCTTGGTGTCATGGATGAGAGTCTGGGCTCTGCCACTAGCTATATATGACTTTTGGTCCATTATTCAACCTCTCTGAGCCTCACCTAAACTCATCCAAAGTCATGGTGTTAAAAAATAGCACTTATTTCTTAGTGTTATCTTCAGAATTGAAAGAGATGTATGCAAAGCACTTAGCATAGTGCCTGGAATAAAATGAGTCTTAAAAAGTCGTTAACTTCCTTCAGGGTTTGGAACTGGGAGAGCCAAGTCCACCTGGTCAGCTCATCAGTATAACACCACACAACCAGCCCAAAGCAACCCAAAGCCAGGTGCCTTTTCTCTGCCCACAATTCCTATGCCATCAGTCACTTCTGTTTTCTAACTTCAGTGGTCTCATTAAAAATAAGGTTTTTTTTTTTTTTTGCCAAACTATATTAATTTCCTTTTTTTGACACGGTTATTAGTATGAGGTTGACAGACCAAGAGAATGCCATAGACATAGTGTTTTTTATTCCAATAAAGCACTTGATGAATTCTTTCATTATCTATAAGATGGTGGGCTCTATCAGTGAAAAATTAAGTGTATTCACAGCTGGTGGTACATCTACACCCAAGAGGCTTGATGAATGGCTCTGTCACAACCTGTAGGGGGACCACTGATTGAATGCCACTAGCTCTGCCTCTGGATTCTGTTCTCTTCAATATTTTTATTAATGGCATCAAAGTAGACAGGAGAGGAACACTTATCAGATTTTTCAATGACAAAATGGTGAAAGATATTTAATACGATAACAAGGCACAATGCAAAGTTCAAAATTCCCTAAGCTGACGGACAGGCAAAGATGGTTCCAGGAAGATGCAATTTCACAGGAACAAATGTAATGTAACACATTGAGGTTCCAATAGAAATCAATTGTGCCAGTCAGAGATGGGGAAGATAGTGGCTTTGCCAATAGCGTGAAGAAACATCTGGGGTTTTAGGTGAACACAGGAAAAGGTTTAGTGGGAAGAGGGAAAATCTATGGGCCAGCTGGGAGGGGAGCACACAGAGAACGATATATAAAATGAATCATTTTGTTTACCTTATCATTTCAACATTTAGAGGTGATGAATTATCTCCATTTCAGAAATGAATAAATTAACGTTCAGGAATTTAAGGAACTTGTCAGATCAGTGACAAAGTCAGGATATGACTATAGTTCTGACTTTCAAAATTAATGTTCTTTATATTCATCATATCATGCTACCATTTCTCTCCCAAGTTGCTGCGGCTCAAGAGAGAATTTTTATGGAATACCTAGCACTGTGACCATTTTCTGCTCCAAAGTGTTGGTTTGCTCTCAGAGACCCATTTAGATGTAAAACTGAGTGCTATCCAAACTGGCACTTATATAATAAATATGAATCCTGCAATCTAAGTATTTTCAAATTCATTAATATAACTATCACAGAAATGGTTCTTTTGATTTTTATTCTGTTTATCATTATTTCAAAATGTTTACTGCCAGAACAGGAAGCCCTGGCTAGGAAAAGGTAGTGGGAGATTTGAGGGCAATCTAAAATCTCTGTCAGTCACTAATGATACTCAGATAATTAAAACTGTTTTTTAAATTAAGGTAATTGTCCAAGGGCTGCATTAGTGATTCAATGTTGCATATTTACGTGATCAAATCTCAATTACCTTTAGATAAGGAGGTAGTATGTTAAGTAATCTAGTACAATGATATACATATGGAATGTATGAAATTTTTGCTTAATTATTTAATTAGTTTTTCTTATGTCTATCATGATACATTTTGTTGTTGTTCTTCCTAAAAACACATGCATGTCTTTCCCTCTCCTGCCTTTGTGCACTTCTTTCCTGGATGCTTGGTGTGCTGCACTGCATCTGTGTCATGCTCTGGAAAGGCCATTTGTCATCAGGCCACAGTGCTGCTGCAGAAGGTGGCTGAGGAATGCACACCCAGCAGTATCCCGGAAGATTGCTCTTCTTTTAATAAATAACTTCTTAGGAGCAGTTGGCTGTCATTGTCCCTTGCTCTAAAAGCAGAAGTTGACATTAGCTAGCTATAAATTCCAGTTTGTGGAGGTTTCATTGTAGAAAATAATCCCGGGGCAGGGAAGGTGCACGCTCCTCTTGATTTTTTTTCTCCTTCTTTTTCTTGGCCGAGGCCAGCTGTGATTCACAAATCTGGAGGATGGAGAATCATTAAAAAGATGGGGGGCTGGAGTGGTGGCTCGGCGGTTATGGCGCTTGCCCAGCATGTACATGGGTTCAAACCCCAGCATCCACGTACACAACTAAATGTCAGAGCAAAGAAGGCCATGTGAAAAACTCAATAAAAATTGATCCTCTCTCTCTCTCCCTCTCTCTCTCTCTCTCACTGTCCTTCTCTCTTAAAAAAAAAAAAAGATGGGGAGTGCGGCTGGAGTGGTGGGTCAGTGGTTGGAGCACGTCCCTGGAATGCACAAGGAACCAGGTTTGAACCCCAGTACCACATACACACAACTAAGTGTTGAAGAAATGAAGCCCAGATGGAAAAGTACATAAAGTTGATTCTTTCTCTGACTCTTTCTCTCTTCCTCTCTAAAAAACGAACAAACAAACAAACAAACAAAAATTGGGGAGTCATTAGCTGCTGACCGTGCTGGTGCCAGCACCCTGGTGGGGAGGAACAGCTGTGAGTGGCAGGTTACCAGGCTGACCAGTGCAGGAGATGAACTGAGATCCTCTGCTGCCAACTGTCCTGCCCAGAAATGGAGAAAAGTGATGATTATGGGAGTTTCACATGGGCTGGGCCTATTTTCTGGAAAGGTCTTTACCTCTTCTTCATCTTGCATCCCTGTTGCACCCCTCTGCCAATGCATTTAAGAGTTCAAATACTACTTTTGTGAAAGGTGAAACTTCCACCAATCCCTTTGCCATCTACCTCCTGCTATTACCCACGCTACTGCTAGGTATTTACAAGTGTCCTTCTCTAGGCCAAAATCTTCTTGAAAGCAGAAATAAGCCTTATTCTCATTGCATTCCTACAATGTAGCATAGTAGGTGGTGGCTCAAAACCAAACCAAACTGGATGGAAACAAGACATCTCAAAACAAATAACAGCAACATAACTTTTGAATGATGGCACTAAACTAGTCACACTCTGTGAAAAAATCTTAACTTTAGAACACCAAATGAAAACTCAAATATATATTGTTTTTGAAATGAACTTGTTAAGATATGACTGGCATATAAAAAGCTGCACATATTTAATGTATACAGCTTGATGAGTATGAGGATAATTACATACTCGTGAATTCGTCACCACCACCAAGGCCATTAGAATATTCATCCCCTCCCAGAGGTTGCATCTCTCCCTTTTATTATTATCTCTCTCTCTCTCTCTCTCTCTCTCTCTCTCGTGTGTGTGTGTGTGTGTGTGTGTGTGTGTGTGTGTTATGAGTACCTAACACATGTTATAGTTTGGGTATAAAACTCGTGTGTTAACGTAGAGGTAAACTAATTAGATTATGAGAGCTGTAATATGCACTAACTGGATAGTAACCATAGGCAGGTGGGGTGTACAGAGGAGGTGGGTCTCTGGGGGTGTGCTCTGGAAGGGTCATGTTCCCTGTGGCCTTTCCCTTTCGTCTCTCTACTTCCTGGTGTCAGGAGGGCAGCAGCTTCCCTCTGCCCTGCTCTTCCGTCATGATGTTGTGTCTCACCTTAGGACTAGAGCAATGGAGTCAGGGGACCATGGCTTGAACCTCTAAAATCGT
>PVKS010006239.1:8598-57489 GCA_004027875.1 Aplodontia rufa
CAGGAAGGGCTGCTAGGTCCTGCTTTGTTATGCAAAGAGTTAGAGTGGGTTGGAATGTGCTGCTACCTAGTTGTTTGTCTGTACTCAAAATCTGCATAACCCCTGGCAACTCCCTTAGAAGGATTATTGATTCCTTGGCTGTCTCCCCTCCTCCATATATAAAAACCTGTGTGCCTTGATAATAAACGGATTCTGAGCTACCATCAGCTGCGTGTGGTTGCCTCGTTTCCCCGGCTGGGAGGGAAGGGTGCCCGGACGAGGGGGGACCCGGGTTCCAGCCGTTGGCACTCACCCTCCTCCTGATCGGCTCCCGGGGGGCAATCCAGCCCCCCACACACAACAAGCTGGGAAGACTATATATCAAAATGATGATAGCAGTCAGGCATGGTGGTTTGGTGAACCACCTACACTTGTAATCCCAGCGATTTAGGAGGCTGAGGCAGGAAGATCACAAGTTCAAGGCTGGCCTGGGTAACTAAGTGAAATCCTGTGTCAAAAATTACAAAAGGATGGGGATGTGGCTCAGTGGCAGAGAACTCCTTTAGTATGTGGAAGGCCCTAAGTTTGGTCCCCAGGGCTGCATTGAAAACAAAAAACAAAAACAAAAAAAGATGGGCTGGATGGATTGCTCAGTGGTTGGAGTGCTTGCCTGGTAAGCACAAGGATCTGGGTTCAAACCCAAGTACCACATACACAACTAAGTGTCGGAGAAACAAAGGCCAAATGAAAAACTAAATAAAATTGATGGTCTCTCTCTCTCTCTCTCTTTTAAAAGAAAGAAGGACAGTAAGAGACAAAGAGAGAATCAATTTTTTAAATTGTTTTTCATGTGGCTTTCATTGCTCCAATACTTGCTGTGCACATGGTGCTAGGGTTCAAATCAGGGTCCTTGCATATGCCAGGCAAGCATGGAAACTGCTGAGCCCCTCCTTCTCTTTCTTAAAAAAATTTTTAAAAAATTTCCAAAAAACAATACAACAAAAAAATTTAAAAAGATGATAGCACTTATATTTATCTCTGAATTGTTTCTTCCTTAAGCTTGCCAGCAGTTCATAAATTTTCTACAGTGATCATTATTTTATGATCACAAATTTTATTATAAAGTAGATGTTAATTATAGCTGATGTAGTTGGAGTATATACTAAGTATATACTAACTCTTATATACTAAGAGTTTTACATGGATTTTTTTTAAAGAGAGAAAGAGAGGGACAAAGAGAGAGAGAATCAATTTCATTTATTTTTTCATCTGGCCTTTGTTTCTCTGACAGTTATGTATGTGGTGCTGGGGTTTGAACCTAGGTCCTTCCTTGCATATGCCAGGCAAGTGCTCCTACCTCTGAGCCACTGCTCCAGCCCTTTACATGGATTATTTAAAGCTTAAAATAACTCTATGCGTATGGTACTATTATGACCCCCATGTTATAGATGATAATACTCAGGTTTAAGGGATTAAGTAACTTTCATGAGGATACAGAGATCAAGAAATGGTGTCTTGTCTGGGATTTCAGGGGCTCTTCAAAGTGTGGTCTACCCAGTGGCAGTTTTGATCTCCTAGACCCAGAGACAGCTACACTAGATAGAATGATTTCCCTCAGGGAGATCACTCCCTGTTCCCATTGTCCATTAAATACTGGACAATGAGCAGCCTGAGGTGGAACCTGAAATCCACACAGAGAAAGAGGTACCTTGGGGTGTCTGAGTCAGAGCCCACAAAAGGTGGCTTCTGATAAGCCCTTGTGGAAAAGCAGATTCTAGTGACTGGAGAATTGAAATGTTTGACTCATTGCTCTGTCCCAGCTCTGACTCCCACCAGTCATTCTGGATTGGATTCCAGAGTCTTGGGTGGAGAAAAGGAGGGTATTGTAGGAGTAGGATAGAGCCAGGGATTTAGCTGCAGTCTCTTCTCATCACTCATGCTTTAAATATAAGCTCTGATGTGATCAAGGCGCCAGAGATAAAATGCCTTTCTCGAGCAAAGCAGGCAGGATCTGGTATCCAATTTGGACAAGATAGTGGAAAATAGACTCAAGGGGAAAAAATCTCTTGGCCTCAGAACCTGCAAACGGGATATGAAGAATTTGACACCTTAACATTGTAGTATAAACAAATGTCGGCATGGTTTCCTATGTTTTCTCCAAAACATCTAGAATAGATATGATTTAAAAGGGAATGATTTTAACAGTTAGTTCTTCTCTTCTTAGCTAAAGTATTCTGTATTATCTATCCTTCAAGATATAGCTCAGGCATCAGCTTCTATGGAAAGATTTTCCCTACTTCCCACCAAGCAACAGGACCATCCCTTTTCTGTGGATGGTTAATAAATGGACTTAGGATTTTCCTTTGTTCCCTGTACCTCTCCCCATTCCCTCTCTCCTGCATGCATCTATGTGGTAAATGTGGTAAATGTTAATTAAATGTTGATTGTTGGAACAGAGAGCTATACAAGTTTCAGGTATGGTCTTCTAGAATTACCATCACTGGGAATCAGACCTTCGTTTGGATCTCTTCTACTTGAGAGAATGTGATGAAAGCAAAGCACCTTTCTCCAGAAAAAAAGGCATATGCAAAAGAAAATTCGCAATTATACAGCACTATATGCACACTGAACCACTGCACCAGCCCTTAACTCACACTTGCACAAATGTGTATCTGTAAAACTGAGGAAAGTTTAATAAGATAGGTGGTTTGAATCAATATCAGTATCCACGTTGTGACATTGTGTTATAGAATTACAAGATGTTACCACTGGGAAACTCTCCATATTATTTCTTGCAACTGTATGTAAATCTAAAAATAATTTTATATAATTTTCAGTTAAAAAGAAAAAAATTTCCAAACATCATCCTTTGGGAACTGATGGATACCCTCAACCAACCACTTATGACTTGAGAACTAAATCAAGAACCCCCCAATATATTCCACATTGTTGGTTGGGGAAAGTGATGGGTAAAGATATCCAAAGTTGGGCTGGAGCGGTGGCTCTGTGGTTACAGTGCTTGCCCGGCATGCGCAAGTACACGGGTTCAAACCCCAGCACCCATGTACACAACTAAGTGTCAGAGCAACGAAAGCCATGTGAAAAAACTCAATAAAAATTGATTCTCTCTCTCTCTCTCTCACTGTCCTTCTCTCTTTAAAATTAAAAAAAAGATATCCAAAGTCATTCAGATTAATGGTGGCATAGGTGAGATGAGTCCAGATCCTTTTTTCCTGACACTATAATTGGTTCCTGAGGGGAGGACAAGGCTGTCCATATAATGCTGTTTATTTGTTTTAAAGGCACCACAGGTCAATACATCAGGAAAACTGAAATTTCCCAATGTGGGGAGAACACTGAGTCTAGGTAAAGCAATTTGTTTTCAGCCTTGTTTTTTGTTTTTTTTTTTTATTTTAAAGAAAGAGGACAATAAGAGAGAAACAACTTTTCAAATTTAATTTTTCATGTGACTTTTGTTGCTCTGACACTTTGTTGTATGCATGGTGCTGAAGTTTGAACCCATAAACTGGTGCATGCCAGGCCTTAACTGCTGAGCCATCACTCCAGTCCCCATTTTCAACCTTGTTTAATCTTTTTTCTTCTCACTCATTCCCAGAATCCCTGTATTCAGCCTGTAGACAGGGATAGTCTCATTTGTAAGCTGGTTCCTTGGAAAGTCATGGCTCAGAGACCAGCAGCCTTTTGATTGTGCGTGCCAAAAGAGGAGGCAAATAGTGCCTGCAGGTTATCCCAGTAGGCTGGACATATGGAGGAACAGGAGAGAAAGCAAGAGAAGAAGAAAAGGAGTATATCAGGAGAAAAGATGGCAAAAGAGCATGGCGTGGGAAGAGGACAGTGGAGAGGGATGAGTATATTTAGATGTATTAGGTTTAAATGAGGACAATAATAGTCCTAGGGGGTGGAGTGGTGGCTCAGTGGTTGGAGTGCTTGCCTGGCACGCACAAGGACCTGGGTTCAAACCCCAGCACCACATACACAACTGAGTGTCGGAGAAACAAAGGCCAGATGAAAAAAAATAAAACAGATTCTATTTTTAAAAAATAGCCCTACATCATAAATTGTAAGGGATAAATGAACCAATGCATACAAATCCCTTGGAAGAATACCCGACATAGCTTAAGTGCTTAATAATTGCTGGCCCTTGTTATTGTTACTTCTTGACAGAGGCTCATTTACTTTTGCCCATTCCTCCAAGGACAGAGGATACTAATTAGCACCCTTTCTCTAAGAACCAATCATCAGCTTATAGGGATTAAATGGACCATCACTTCTTTCTGTTCTCACTGTCTGTTCCTTCTTTTGTTTGGGGACCCAATTCCATTACCCTCTTCTGAATCATATAAGTACCTGGTAGTTGAGGGACGTTCCTGCCTGGTATTCCCTCTGTTGACTTAGAGAAATACACTCTTGTGATCGGTAGTTTTTTTCCATCGGATGGGAAAGCAATATGGACCCATATTTCTAGCTTTGCAAATGAATTTCATGCACTGTCCAGATGCTTCTAAACTTGAAAATCCACCTGCTTTAGGGAAATTTCTAAATCTTGCCTGTAGTCAAGCTACAGCACTGGTAAAATGCTCAGTCTGGAAAATAAAGGACAGATTTCCCCTCTGGATCCCTGCAATGTGCTCTTTCACAGTGTTTGTGGGAATCTCTAAGAACATCTTGCATGGGCTCACCAACAAATCCTCCTCCATTCACACCCCTCTCCTCTAACAGGTGTATCAGGTCTGTGTGCTGTTCTTCAATTTCTGGGGGTATCCTAATCTAACAGAGACCTAGCATCATGCTAGACAGGTAGGATTCAGATAGATATAAGGGGACAGTCCCTGAGTACACAGACAGGGTGAGCAAATGGTGAAAGTAGTTAAAGTAAGCCATTGGTCTTGGAAGTAAGGGGACCAGCAGAGCGCAGGGGAGGGGCTTGTTTTAAGAAAGGAAGCCAGGAGTAAAGGCTACTTGAAATGCTTTGTGAGGAGGTCTTGGGGTAAAAGGGAGAAGGTTTTAGGAGAGCCAAGACTCCTTTCCATAAGAAAGTGGGGGTGACTGAGTAATATTCCAGGGCACAATAGAGTATTTAGCAGAATCATTGACTCGTTCTTTGGGCCTATGATGCCTTGTCATGTTTACTTAGGTATTCTGCACATTTTCTTTTCAAAATTATAAAAGCAATATGTATTCATTACAGAAGACTCAAGCAGAAAAAAGAAGAGAAAAGGCCCACTCTCCAGAAGCAACCACTATTAATACCTTACTGTGTAGCTTTCTAAAGTCTCTTATAAACATATATTTCTCACACATTTAATAAAAATGGGGTAATATCATACACACTGTTTTAGAAGGTACTTTTTGCACTTGATGTGTTATGAACAATATTCTATGTCAATAAACAGACTTCTGTGATAGGATTTTTAAGAGCTGCCAAGTTGGTAACAGTATTCATTTCTTACCCTGCCTTCTGGACTGTTGAACTTTGCCTTCCATTTCAGAGATTTTTTTCTTTCCCTGTAATATAAAAACATTTCCTCTGTAACTGAGAATGCTGTCTGGACGTCATGGGTATCACCTGGGAACATGATTGTTTCTCTCTCTTTTTTCTTTAGCCAAACTTCAGGAGCTGGGAGAAACGTCTGTGTTGTGTCTATGGCAAAGTTCCTAGCCACAAAACTTTGCACACATCTATAAAATTCTAATTCCAGGTGAAAGGACAACATATGCTTCATTTTTCTGGAAATCTTAAAGGAGAAGACCAGAGAGAGATACCAACAAATTGCAGGCAGTTTTGGGTATTCTGAGGGCAGAAATCTAGTATTTGGGCAGGCCCAGTTGGCCAGAGAGTGGCAGACTTTGCATGGCAGAGTCATCAACATGTTGACTGCTCAGGACTTTATGAGGTTTCTGGTGAATAGAAGGTAGGTGCAAAGAGTACACTTTCCTTTTCAGGCACTCTTTTCAGAAAAGGATTCTGCACTGACAGAAGCAAGAGACCACTGACCAAACCTTGATGACTTATTCCTAAGTGACTGTCTCTCTACACAACAAACCTTCTGTCTCCTGGTGGCAAGGGAAGAGAGGGAATGCTTTTTTAAATTCCATCTCTACCTTTTCTTCCTTGAATCTCCTCCCTGTCTCCATTTCCTGCTATGGTTTTGTCTCTACATCATGTTTTTGATATCCCTATGTTCTTTGTTCTACCTAAGCACTTTGTATTTCATGGCAAGTACTGAGGTACTCCAGATGACATTAGAGAGTATTTAAAATCAATTTCCTGGGGCTGGAGCCATGGTTCAGCGGTTACAATGCTTGCCTGGAGTATGCAAGTATGGCGGGTTCAAATCCCAGTACCACGTACACAATGAAGTTTCAGAGCAATGAAAGCCACATGAAAAACTAAATTTATTCTCTCCTTCTCTCTTCCTCTCTCACTGTCCCTCTCTCTCTTTAAAAAAATAAAATAAATAAAATAAAATCAACTTCCTGGCAAAACAAACAAATAAGAAACTATAACACTTAGAAACTATAACAAAAATATCTAACACTTATTGAATATTTATTATATACTGTTTTATATTTATAATTTCATTTAATTTCCAGAAGAATCTTATTTGGCTGTTAAAATTATTTCTACTTTATAGAAGAGAAAAGTGAGACTCAGAAAAGTTAGGTAAATTGCCGAACTTCATCCAGCTAGGCATTTACAGTATGAGAATTCAAACCCAGGTCCATATGACTACAGAGCCATTTCTCATACTGCTCTACTTTCTGTCACAATAAGAAAAAAAGTATGAGGAGGAGGAAGAGGGGGAAACAACAATAACAACAAAATAAACCTAACGTAAGGCTGAGAGAATTGCTGACATGCTTTCTCCATATTTAAGGTCAATTTTTATTTCTTGGCTAAAAGTGTCTATTATAAAGCTATTTGCTCAAGGTTATCCTCCTCCTACTCTGCCCCCCTCATCAGATGATTTTTATTTATAGCCATGTGTAGACATCATGGGCAACACTCAGGCACATTATATACTGAATTTGTCATCTGAGCAAAGATTCTTTCTCCAAGAAGATTTGCTTTATTCACTGTTTCTTGGGTTTTTTTTTTTAGTTCTTTTTTGCTTGCTTTTTAATTTTTGTTCCAAGTATACCTTAGTTCTAGAATTGAGTTGGTCAGATCAAATTGGATAAAGCCAGATTAATCAAATGGAAGTTTTGGATCTATTCTTTATTTGAATTCTACAGAATAAGAAAACATTCTTGATTTCTTGTAAAGGACAAGATACCCTGATTAACATAGTTCTGTATTGTTTATAATCATATATGCTTTACTTCGCTGCCTGAATGCTAATAAAAGCTTCCTAGAACTCATTCCTTAAGAAGTTAAGTCATGGCATCTGATTATTTGGCAGGAAGTTTTAAGTACATATAATTATATCTTCCCTGCATTTTGTGATGGTGTTGAGCCAAGTAATCTGCATCAAGAGAAAATAAATAATATCTACATTAATGCTACCAACAAGGAACTCACAATACTTTGGAAAAACCCTATCATTATAATCTTAACACATGGTGGGTGTTCCAAACTTCTTAATCTCCCAAAGTAACATCACCATCAAGGAAAATTATATTGACCTTATTTCATATTTCAGTCCTTGGAAGTCAGCTGTGTGACTGGCTGCAACCTTGGGAATACAAAGTTTTAAATCCTGACCACTAACTTGGGCAAGTCCCTTTTCTTTTCTGAATGCCCTTTTGCTTCTTGCCTTATCAGACAGGGTCAATTCTTACACAGATATACAGTAATGGTGAAGAATAAGATGAGCCTTCTCATTGGTCCACCCTGGGCATGACTACTGGGCACCAAGAGACGGTTTCATTCATTACACATGGTGGTAACTCTTAGTCCTCTATTATTTGGGTATGTTAACTACAAAACAGAATCAGAATTTGAGCCAAAACACTTTTTCTCAGTCTGGTAAATTATGTGATAACCTGCTGGAGGAGCATAACTGAGGTACTTTCTTGTGGGCCCACTAGTAGGAGGTACAAAGGGAAAACAGAATTGCAATTTCCAACCTGGAAAGGCCAAGCTAGTTGGCCTAGCCAAGCAGGTTGTTTAGGATGAAAGATGATTTTCCAGTCCCTCCATTGATGCGTAAGGCCACTCCGTAGTGGCCTGTGGGTCAGGGTGATGCCCTCAGAACTGCAGAATTAGAACTCTCCTTCACTGGATGCTTGAGTGTGGCCAGGTTGAGGGTAAGGACTTAGAAAACAAACCACCGGGTTCAGCTCTTGCCTTGCCCTTTGTGGTTAAACGTCCTTTGGAAAACTTTGATATCTATCAAACGTGGGGACACTACAATCTCTCTCTCTCCCCCATTCCAAACATTTCCAGTACCGTTGGGGAGAATACAAGCTCCACAGGGCACCGTCCCAGGTCTGTATGGATGATCCCCCCCCCCCCCCCCCGCCCCGCTATTCTCTGGGAATGGGATCTGGGAAACAGTGACGCTCTACAGAACCAAATGTTTCTGTAAATGCAGGGTCAGTGTGATGTGAGAACGTTTATCAAACACTAAATAGATTCATAAGTAGACCAAGGTTCTACCCTTGGGTGTCACAGCTATCTTTACAGCGCAGACCGTTGCCGCGTCTACCACCCCACCCCCCCGGAAGCGGTCAGGAAGCGTGCGACCACGTACTTCGGGATACTCTTCTAGAAAGTAGACCAGGGCGGACAAAGATTGGTGCGTCTTTCAGTCTCAGTGGGAGGAAAGAGCTCAGCGAAGGTGCGGAAGACGACCTAGTGGAAGCGAGGCGCGGCGGGGGCCGGGAGAAAAGGCTAAGCCTCGGCCAAGCCTGACAAGGTGTGTGCTGGGGGAGTCAGGTACGATGCGTGGCACTCCCCCAGCAGGTACACTCTCCTTCGCCTACGATTGACCTAATTACAAGGTGCAGGCAGCGCCCAGAGGGGGTGGCAGTCACTGCAACTGGGCTGCCACTCGGCACCCATTCCTGTCCCAAAGAGTGCGTTAGTCCTATGCAATTCCAGCTCTGTAGAATTACGGAAGAGCCACAGAGTCTCAAATCTTGTATCGGTTACCAAACTGCCAGGCCCCAGGTGAAGATGTGAGGCGTGTCACAAGCCCAACCTTCCCCACGGAGCAGGTCTCTGGCAGCCGAGAGCCTCCCCCCTCACCCCCCGAACTGCGCCTGCGCCTGACCCGCGCCCGCGCCTCACCGGGTATAGAGCTCCAGGATTAGCCGGGGTGGCGGTTTCGAGCACTGCGCTTGCTCGGACTCTGTTCTTCCCCTCCCCCGCAACCTCTCCCTTCTGGGGGACCACGCCCCAAAAACGAAGGCCCTTCAGTCACCAGCCTACTACGCTGCGCCTGCGCCCTGGTCCCACTGCGCGTCCCCGCTCCAGCCGTGCGTACGAACGCGGCCAGCTCTGCAGTTGCGCAGTTCGTCTCCCGGCCCGTTTCCCCTCCGCTCCCTGCCGCCTCCTGACGCCGGCGTGACGTCACCACGCCGGGCGGCCGCCATTACAGAGAGCCGAGCTCCGGAGCCAGGGCGAGCGGAGAAGGAGGCGCAGGGGCCGGTGGCCGAACACTGCGGAGAGAGCCAGCGGGCCAGCGCCCAGCAGCTGCCAGGGGCCACAGAAGTACCCCGGGAATCGGCGGCGGCGTGTGCGTGTGGCCCGTGTGCGGGCGGCGGCGCGGGAGTAGCGCGGAGCGGCAGCCGGTTCGGGCGGGTGGCATCATGGACGAGAAGGTGTTCACGAAGGAACTGGACCAGTGGATCGAGCAGCTGAACGAGTGCAAGCAGCTGTCCGAGTCCCAGGTCAAGAGCCTCTGCGAAAAGGTGAGTTGCTCTCGTTATGCCGGAGCCAGGGCGGGCCTAGCCCGCCGAGGAGGAGGCCCTGGGGAGGGTGCAACATGGCGGAGCCGCCAGCTGGGCCCCCCGAGCCTCGCCGACCGGCGCGGGGTCGGACCAGCGGCGACTCCCCGGCGACCCGGCGCCCCCTGCCTCCCGCGCGGGTATTGGTTGTCCCTGCCGCCTAAAATGGCGCCGTTCACCCGACTCCGGGTCTTCGGAGCTTCGGGTCGGCGCCGGGCGTAGGGGACAGGGGGAGCCGAAACCGGGAGGATCAGGGATGGGGGCGGGTTGAGATCTCTGTAAAAGGGAGTGTGGCTTCTGCCGCCGGGAATGGGGCCCGGTCCTCCGCGGTGAGGTGGGTAAGAGGCATTTCACTAGTATTCTGGCCTAATTGAGGCCCACGCTACCCTGAGGGTCTCCCAAAGACAAATCCACAGGCCAGATTCGGGATTTATGTAAAGGTCACTCAGCTTTAGTCCTGCCCTAGACGGTTTATCTTAACCTCACCAAGCAAGTTCTCTTTCGAGAACTGTTTAAAGGGTGTCTTTAAGAGTGATAGAAATCGGTCATCTAGTTTCTGGTCAGGTCATGGCGGTAGCTGTAAGGAAGAGTACAACTTATTTTTCATAGTTGGAAGAAATGGAGAATTCGGTGAGTCATACTACATAAGGAGCTTTTGGATTGGAAATCAAGTGTCAGTTTAATCTGATTTATATGCTGACTCAAATTGGGTAGTGTGAAACCCTCGTCTAAGCTTAATATACTTGGCATTTTGCCATTTATATTTTAGAATGAGCAGCGTAAACTGGAAGCGTGTCAAAATTTGTATCCTCGCTCTTTGTTGAAAAAGTTTCTTGATTTTATTTTTGTAGCTACAAGTAGTGGAAGTAATCGCTACTAATGGATTCCAGAAATTGTGTTTAATGTTTAAGCGATGTCTCACAGATGTTGAGAATGAATTTTTGTAGACCACTTAATAATAATGAAGTATTTTCTATTACCTAATTCCATTTTGATTTTCCTGAGGGGTTGGGGAAGAAGCCTGTTGGCTATCAGCTGTGTTGCATTTTTAAAGTTTTGTAACTGTTTTCTAAAGTATATAAAATGTTCATCTCCATTATGAACATTTTTAACTTCGCTTCTCATAATGAACTTTGTCATTTCGTTTTAGAATAGGATTGTGGGATGCTAGTATTTTGTATTTTTGCAGAGGTGTTACGGAAGACTAGTTTGTGGTTTGGTGTGAAAATTAAGTTCATGGGTTTGATGTATGTATTTCCAAGACAGTCTTTTCCAAAAAGAGCCCATAGTTAACTAGATGACTAGTCATTTGTGAAGAAAACATTGGGGGAGGGATAATGAAGGGAAGGCCAGTCACTAGATTAGTTAAAACTGGACACTTGTCCTCTTTCTGTTCTTGAAAGAGTAATTGACCAGCTTTGGGGTAACCACTTCACTTGATCCTTGTTTTCTGTCTGTAAATTAGAGTTAAAACACATTCTGAGATTGCTTCTAATCTCCTGAGATAATATATTTCTATCATAAATTAGTACTTAACGTTTGAGTATTGAAACCTATTGAGTATCTAAGATCACATACTTTTATGAGGGACATGAAAAGCAGTGAATAATTTTTTGTATTTTTAAGGAGCTTTGAGTCTAGTTGGAAAACTAGCATGGTGTGGAAATGAGTAGATGAGCCATGGAAATAGAGAGTTTGCTTTGGAGGTTATAAATAATATGGATCACTTTGGATGCTGAGATGGAGTGGCCGAAGCGAAATGGATCCAGTATTGGTTGTTTTCCATATCCTTGTAAAGCTAAGGTGCAGTGAGGCTAATTGGTTATCTTAATTGCTCACTCATACAGATTTTAGTTCGGTTAACCTAAGAATTACCATGAAATAGGTCCTTTTTGGATCATACAGCCTTCATAATGTTTTTAACTCATAACGTGTGTCAACTTGGGAACTATATTAATCTTCCAAACTAAATTAATTTGAAGACAGTTTTCTGGATATTTGGGATGCATGGCTTGATATCTTTCATACAAGTTCTAGTAAAACAAATTTTCATGGTTAACATTTGCATAGCCAGTTAGCATCTCTTAGTGAAAGCTACAAGTACTCCGGTGTGATTGCTTTTCTAAAGAGCAATTTTGAAAATATTGTGTTAATTTTTTTCATTAGTATAATAGTACCCTTTTTAAAAAAAGAAAATACTTGTTAGAGATAATTATTTCATAATAGTTGATAATTTCTTTAAATATAAGGAATATTATTATAAAAGTCTGCCTTTTCCCTATTTTAAGATGCCTGGTTTAAGTAGAATATTTAAAGTTAAACAGTAAAGATAGAAGGATATCATAAGAAGTCCTTGTGTTTACAAACCCTGAGAATGTCATTCTGTTATCTTAACAGTTTTTAACAGTATAAGGTATCCAAAATGGAGAGAATACAAGTGTGTATTTATAGACAAGGGCCAACTTTTTTTTTTTTTTTTACGAGGGAGAGTGAGAGAAAGAATCAATTTTATTTAGATTTTCATTTGATTTTTTTTTTCTTTGACACATAGTTGCGTATGTGGTACTGGGGTTCAAACCTGGGTGGTTGCACTTCCCAGGCAAGCACTCTACTACTGACCCACAACTTCAGCCCTCACCCCTCTTTTTTTTTAAGAGAATTTTATTTATTTTTTCATTTGGCCTTTGTTTCTCCTACAGTTAGCTGTGTATGTGGTACAGGGGTTCAAACCTGGGTTGTTGCACCTGCAAGGCAAGTGATCCAACCACTGAACCACTGCTCCAGTCCCCCAGTGTGATTTTTATACTGTTGACAGACTAAAAATTTAGGATGTTATTAAAGTTTACATCAAAGTTAGATTCCTTGTACCTTGTCATTTTAGAGGATCCTAATTTGCTTAAAAATTTGGTGTGAATGCAGTTTTGTCTCAAGCACATTTCTATACTTCATAGCCTTACTAGTAACATCTGTGTAATTGACTAAGAATGTTTCCGTATACAGATTGAAAAGAGTAGATAGTATCAACTTGCTTTCGCATTAAATATACTAAACAGCCTTATAAAACTTCAGGAGTGATTTTTGGTTAACTTAGTGCTTTCAGGTCTTACCAAACACCATCCTTGTTTGATAGCCAGCTTTCTACCACCCCTATCCCACACCCAGAATTCTTTACTTAAGCATGCAGTTTTCCTTTGCTCTGCAAGTACTATAAATAAAATTCAGTCCTTATGGCTTCCTTTAGTTTTAAATTCTTTATGAAGTGAGTGATATATTTGAATGTGTATGTGTTTAATTTAAAAGGCTGTTTGGCTCTTTTCCATTGAAGTAATTTGAATATTGAGAACAAACAGGTGGGAGAAGCATGTTGCAGAATATTATTTTCATCATACTTTCATGTACAGTTTTGTTCTCAGTTATACATATAAACAAATGGCTCAGTGAGATATAAAGTGACTTCACCACAGGTGCTAAAGTTGAAGTTGCCTCAGTTTTTGAATTCTAATACTAATGTTCTAGTATTGCTTTGTAGATCCCCTTCTCCCTCTCTCTTTCTCTCTCTCTCTCTCTCAGATAATTCTTTTTTCTTAGATTCTTTTTCATCTGGTTTTTGTTTTTTCTTTACCTAGCTGTGCATGCTGAACCTGGTCCCTGAGCCTCCACTGCTGAGCCACATCTCCAGCTCCGCCTCCCCTTTCTTTTCTGAGATAGTGTTAATAATAAAGCATTCATCCAGGCATGGTGTTGCAACCCTATAATTCTAGTACTTGGGAAGCTAAGGCAGGAGAATGGCAATTTTGAGGGCAGCTTTGCAATTTAGTAAGACCCTGTCTCAAAATAAAAAATTTAAGGAAAGAAAAAAAAGTTGGAGATGTAGCTCAGTGGCACATCCCCTGTGTTCGATTCCCAGTTCCTAGTGGGGATGAAGGGTACAGGTAAATCCACCCAAACTGAATTGTTGAATGAACAGTTTTATAAGATGAAGCTTTATTTTTTATTATTGTTTGAAAGCTTCTGTTCATTTCATGTCATATATTGTTACCCTTTAACTGCATTTGCCTCTCAAATAAGATTGGTGACATGAAAACCCTAGGTCATTTTCTGTGACTGGTCAGAAATTATGACCCAGGGCAGGAGCAGTACCTCGGCCGTTGCGGTGCTTGCCTGGCATGTATGAGGATGTGGGTTTGTACCCTAGCTCCGTGTAGGTAACAAAGTGTCAGAACAACAAAAGCCACATGAAAAACTAAATAAAATTCATTTTTTCTCTCACGGTCCCCTTCTCTCTTAGAAAAGAAAAAGATAATTATGATCCAGAGATTGAACTGTGAAATATTCTAATAGAGGGTAAATGACAATTTTGTCGTGCAGCTTATAAAATGCTTTTCATTCTTAGCTTCTACAAGTCAAATATATATGTTTCATGAGCTCTCAGCATGAAGCAGAAACACAATTTTGTTAACTTAATGACATAACACAGATACTTTAGTCCTCCCTGTTTTCTCTATCCAGGGCTAAAAGTTCTGTGTCTTCAGAAATTGGGAGTAAGGTAAAACTCTTGTGGAAAGAATGAAGAGCTCTGGAGGACTCTGTTATTCTCCTATTTTTGTGGTACTCGGGATTAAACTGAGGCACACTCTTACCACAGGGCTATGCCCCCCACCCAGCTCTTTTTAGTTTTTATATTGAGACAGGGTCTTACTGTGACTGGCCTTGAACTTGAGATCCTCCAGAGTAGCTAAGATTACAGGCCTGTGGGTGGTGCCCTACTGGCGTTTTCCTGTTTTATGGCAGCAAATATTTTCTCCATCTCATTGTAAATTAAGTGTTTGTCAGAGTTACCTTTTAGAAATTCTTTGTTTTTGGGGCTGGAGCGGTGGCTCAGCAGGCTCGGCTGCCTGGCAAGCACGAGGACCTGGGTTCAAACCCCAGCACCACATACGCAACTAAGTGTTGGAGCAACTAAGGCCATGTGAAAAACTAAATAAAGTTGTTTCTCTCTTTCTCTGTCTCTCTCACTGTCCCTCTCTCTTTAAAAAGAAAAAAAAGATATTCTTTGTTTTGTTTGTAGGAGATAAGCTAGGAAAACCAGGAGACACTGAATTTGGTTAGAGGTAGTGGGTTATTTTTTGAGGGTGTTGAGAGAAAATTATGTTGGGCAGGAAAATATTCTTTTCTTTCTCCTTTAACCCATTTCTCTTATTTTAGCTCCCCCCCCCCAATTCTTGTTTTTTCCTTCCATTTCTATCCTTGTCTGAAAAAGCCCTCTACTACCCAAGCAAATTCTGAATTGGACTGGGACTAGAAAGTGGGCAGAGTTTTTAATTTTTGTTTTTAAATAGTGATTGCTTTGGATTAGCAGAGTAGGCTGAAGAAGTGAGAAGTGAACAGGGAGAACAGTCTGGGATTAATTATATAATGTATTCATAAAGCATTAGTGTCTACACTTGTGTTTTAGGATTGTTGCTTGTGATTTGGAATGGTTGAACAAGACAGAGAGATGTTATGTGTCTCTGAATGTAAACCGGCCAGTTGCTCCTTAACTCCCTGTCCCCATCTCTACCTTAGTCATTGTAGTTACTATTACAGATAGTAATGTTGTTGTTGTTTTTTAAACAATTCTTATTTTCATTGAATTTATTATTTCACAAATGGTAATTTTTACCCTTGTAATGCTGGGACTGAAACATGGTTGTAAACCTTTGTTCTAATTTGCCCCCAGGAGACAGAACAATTCCTTTACATGGCTAAAGGCACACACAGTATTGTTCACAGAGATTATGTATTGTCAGTGATGGTATTTAACTGATCATGTACAGCTATTTTTGGATTTCTTTGAACCGATACTAAGCCCTTTGTGCACTAGTATCACTATTTAGCTTTGTCTGTGTAGCATTATTTTAGTGCACAGAGACTTGGTTTTTGCTCTGATTAATAACTAAGTTTCATATTTGTCGTCAGAAAAAAGGATCTCACTAAATTTCCCAGGCTGGTCTCAGACTTTGTAGTCCTTCTGCCTTAGCCTCCCCAATATGTGGGATTACAGGCATGCTCCATGGTTAATATTTTAGAATGTTTGTGTTAGTGATCAAGAGATTGATTTCTCTGCCACTGGTTATCTGTACACTAGCAGTAATGGCTGCCAGGTGGTGGTCCATGCCGGTAATCCCAGCAATTTGGGTGACTAGGTTTGAGGCCAGCCTTGGCGACCCTCAGCAATTTAGTGGAGTCCTATCTAAAAAATAAAAGGGACTGTCAGTGGTAAAGCACCCCCTTGCTTCAGTCCCCAGTACCAAAAAATAAAACAGGCTTTAGATGTGCAAGGGGCCTGGCTTAGTGGTAGAGTGCTTTCCTAGTAAGCATTGAGTCACTGGTTCCATTTCCCACACTGTAAAACAAGGGCTGGAGCAGTGACTCAGTGGTTGCAGCACTTGTCTGGCATGCATGCGTGAGTATGGCGAGTTCAAACACCAGCACCAGGTACACAACGAAGTGACCTTCCGAGCAACAAAGGCCACATTAAAAAATAAAATTGATTCTCTTTCTCGCTCTTAAAAAAAAAAAAGGACTTTAAGTTGGAGTAGAATGTTAGTGATGGAAGGAACTTTAAAAACCATGTAGGCTAAATCACAGCTTTACAAATGAGGGAGGAAACCAAGACCCAGAGTAGTCAGTTGAATCTTATTCACTTTGGATTATTGTAAAAATGTTTAAATTATTACACATGTGGCAACATTTTCATTAGTAAACATTTTTTTCCTATTCAGGAATGATTTGGACTGCTTAATACATACACATATATACACACATACGTATATATAGGTTGGTTGATAATGAGTGAGGTCATTCTATTACACTCAAGATATGACAGAAAAAGAACAGCAAAATGCCATGTTTTTTTTTTTTTTTAAGATGTAAAGAGAATCGGTTTTACTCTTTTTTTCATCTGTTTTTTTGTTTCTCCAATACTTAGTTGTGCATGTGGTGCTGGGATTTGAACCTGGGTCTTTGTGCATGCCAGGCAAACACTTTTACCACTGTGCTAGTGCTCCGGCCCCAGCCATGTTTTCTTTTAATAGTTTTAGAATTAGACTTATCCCTTATTCCTGACATTTTCCTTTTTCAATTAGACTATAACCTGTAAGACCAAATAGAAAGAATTAGTTCCTAGAACATTGCATAGAAGAATATGTATGTATGTATTCTACCTTTCCCCCTCCCCCCCTCTTATTTTCCCCCAGTACTGGGGATTGAACTCAGAGCCTTGAGCATGGTTTTTAACCACTTTACCGCTGAGCTACATCGCCAGCCACCGCCCCCTTCCTTTTTTTTTTTTTTTAAGAGAAAGAATTAATTTTATTTATTTATTAATCTGTTTTTTGTTTTTCTGACACTTAGTTGTATATATGGTGCTGGTGTTTGAACTTGGGTCCTCATGCATGCAAGCCACTGCTCCAGCCCCATCATGAGCCCTTTTTTATTTTGAGACAGGGTCTCACAATGTATCCAGTATAACTTCAATTTTGGCAATCCTCTGGCCTCAGACTCCCAAGTAGCTAGGATTACAGACTTGTACCACTGAGCTTGGTTTATACTTTTCTTTCCTTCTTTTTTTTTTTTTTTTTTTTAAGAGAGCGGGACAGTGAGAAAGAATCAATTTTATTTCTTCATGTAGCTTTCATTGCTCCAACACTTTGTTGTGTATGGGTGCTGGGGTTTGAACTGCTGCATGCCAAGCAAGCACTATAACTGCTGAGCCACTGCTCCAGCTCCTGGTTTATACTTTCAAAGTATGACTATGTAAATTTTAATCATAGATTGAAGTATTTCATAAAATGTGAGGGTAGCTAATGAAAGACAAATAGTGTGAAGTTTTTTTTTCCCTGGTGTGGGAGATCAATTTTATTTATTTTTTCATCTGGTCTTTGTTTCTCCCAACACTTAGCTGTATATGTGGTGCTGGGGTTTGAAACTGGGTCCTTGTGCATACCAAGCAAGTGCTCCAACCACAGAGCCACCACTGCAGCCCCTAATGAAAGTTTTTATAGTTGAAAGTGATTAGTTCAAGATTCATTTGCTTCTGAGTCTAGCAGTACGTACCACTTACAACCCAAGTCTAGTCTTACACTCTGATTTATCACAAACCTCAATTGTTTTGCAGTTATGAAAACAACGCATCAGAGAAGCCTACCCTTTTTATCTTCCATAAAAGCCATATGAAGCAAATGAAATTCTCTTAGGATATTGAAAAGATGTTATTCTTGCCTGAGAATTTTTATTTTTAAAATAAGTTTTTAAAGACTTCAAATCTGCTTAAACTGAAAAGCAAAATTTAAAAATTAATTCCATTTTTTCCATTTTAGCTGGAATATTAACCCAAATTGAACCGATATTCAAAGCAAGGTATTTCTTGGTACATCTGAGTTCCAGAATTGTGATTTGATGTATTTTTCAGACACTTGACTATATTGTTTAGCCTGGCCTGAAACTCCTCCTGGGTTTGGAGATTTTGCTGTTTCGAATTCCTGAGTAACTGGGATTACAGGTGTCAGCTGCTGCATCCAGCCTTGATTAAGTGTTTTTGAAATTAACAAAAACATTGCTAGAGATCATGATGAACTTACGCTTAGGTGTTTCCCTTGGAGTGTGGTGACCAGAATGTTCTGTTGTGCAGCAAAGCCACTTGCTGCTCTCCAGTGGCCTTGGCTGTAGAATGGCATCATCTGATTTGCCAAGTCCTTGTGGTTTGAAGGATAAGCGCTGTTATTCACTCTCATCTTTTCTGTGAGAAAGTACTTGTTCTCAGTGGTGAAGGGAGTGAGAGTCTGGTTAGGATTAGACACCAGGAACTAGTTTTTAAAGAACTAGAAAAATACTTATAAAACTACATCCCAGGGCTGGAGAGGTGGCTCTGTAGTATAGCACTTAACCGGCATGTGGGAGGACTGGGTTCAAACCCGTGCATCACATACACAACCAAGTGTTGGAAAAAATAAAATAAGAATTGATTCTCTCGGGGCTGGAGCGGTGGCTCAGCGGTTTCGGCGCTTGCCTGGCAAGCACGAGGACCTGGGTTCAAACCCCAGCACCACCTACACAACTAAGTGTTGGAGCAACTAAAGCCATGTGAAAAACTAAATAAAGTTGTTTCTCTCTTTCTCTGTCTCTCTCACTGTCCCTCTCTTTAAAAAAAAAAAAAAAAGAATTGATTCTCTCTCTCTAAAAAAAAAAAAGTTTAAAAGACAAACTCTGTATCCAGTTCAGTGATTCTTTGAGGATATGGATTTCCAAAATACTTCAAGGCAATTACTAAGCATTTAGAAAGGTTTCTTTTTTTCTTTTTGAGAGAGAGAGAGGGATAGTGAGAGAGAATCAGTTTTATTTAGTTTTTCACGTGGCCGTCGATGCTCTGACACTTTGTTATGTACATGGTGCTGGGGTTCAAACCCTGGTCCTTGCACATGCCAGGCAAGATTTGTAACCTCTGAGCCACTGCTCCAGCCCTTAGAAAGTTTTCTTAATGTCATAATGTTTTAAGTTTTATGCAAGTTTACAGCAGAGATGTGCAAAGAAGCTCAAGTAGTTGTCATGTAATCCTAGGATTAAAGTATAAGAAACTGTTGGAAAATGGCAAGGAGAAGGCTAGGTTTATAGCTCAATGGTAGAGTGCTTGCCTGTCATGTATGAGGTACTAGGGTTCAGGTCCCAGTACTGCAAAAGAAAAAGGGGGAAGAGAACAAAAAGAAGTAAAAGAAAATGGTAAGGCGCTGGGTTTTCTTTTTAACAATTATAGGAGAAAATGCCAACAAATAAAATAACAAGTTAAAACAGTTTCTTTAGTAAACAAAAACATCACCTACTTCTTGATGATTAGATGCTCAAAAAAGGTTGGTGAACAGTTTGTGTAAGAGCAATAAATAACTGATAGTAAATAAGCATGGAATGAAAAGTTTGAACCCAGAAGTACAAAATGCCAATTAAATTAGTGAGGTGACATTTTATAGATGAAGAAGCTAAGAATGGGTACATTCCTTCGTTTATTATTGCAAAACAATAAATAAAAATATTGCATAATGATAAATAATAATTATTTGCAGTTATTATTGATATAATCCAATTTTGTGATGTCCATTAAAAAAAGTTTGTATTTTGCTGTGTAAGCACACAATTGAAAACTTTCTGAAAGGAAATTCAAATAAACAATAACAATAAAAGGTGTATAGATCTGTCCAGAAGGATATTATACAGTAGTTTTTTTTTTTTTTAACAGCTTTATTTAGTTTTTCACATGGCCTAAGTTTTTCACATGCTCTAACACTTAGTTGTGTACGTGGTGCTGGGGTTTGAACCTGGGTCCTCGTGCTTGCCAGGCAAGCACCGAAACCGCTGAGCCACCGCTCCAGCCCTATACAGTAGTTTTAAATGATCGCTATAATGCTGTTGTAGGAACTTCAGTTAGTGAATACAAAATGAGATGTTGGGTAGTTTTTTTTTTTTTTAAAGGTCTCTGTGGGTAAGAATAAAACAAGAAATGAGAGTAGTAGTTCTTGGTAAAAACAGGCAGATAGCCACCATACGTTAGGAGTCACCATCGAAATGAATAGTATCTCATAATGTTCTTCAGGTTGTTTTTGTTTTTTTTAAGAGAGGGACAGTGTGAGAGGGAGAGTTAATTGTATTTCTTTTTTCACGTGGCTTTTGTTGCTCCGACACTATTGTGTACATAGTGCAGGGGTTCCAGCACGTGCTGTAACTGCTAAGCCACCACTCCGGCCCAGTCTTGGCTTTATTCAGAGGATTTTAACAGAATTTTGATTATTTTGTGCTTGCTTGATTTAATATAAAATGCATAAATGTGCATTCTTTTTTCTACAGTTCCTTTTCCAGTTGTACATGATAGCTATTGTGTGCCCTTAAGGGGATTATTAATAAGAGGTTGGTGAATCTGTTGTTGGTTCCGTTGTTTTTTCTATTTTAGTTGTCTTCAAGAATATTGGGATAATTTATAAGATCTAGTTTAAGAGTCTCTTCATTTCATGACACTATGGTGGTTAGGATGGCCTGTATTTAAAATTTTCTGATAACTTATTTGTAGGCGATTGTTTTATAGTAGATTGAAAATAAAGTTTTGAGATGTCTGAACTCAAACCAATGCTGAGAGGACATAGATAATAAACTAATGCCCTCCAAAGATTGCTTTCTTTCGAGTGAATCTCCAGATTGTTCAGATTCTAGGACACCACAAATTTTTAACTTCCCACAATTACTGGTAATAAGATCCTATTAATAGAGTAGCCTATTTCCAGTTTTAACCTTTTTTTAGGAAGTTTATATTAAATCTCTTTTGTTTGAATTCACTTATTCCAGTTCTGTGACATTTAGCAGAATTTCAAGAGGGAAATGCCAGAGAAAAAATGGTTATTAACACACACATACAACCAACCCAAACCAAACCTCTGATGTTAACTAAATTACTTCAAAAATCTGCTTCTACCTTTTGCTTTGAGTTTTAAACTAGAAAATTGATATTATATAGCCATTTTTACTAATGATTGATGAAGGCCTGGAAGCGCTTAGAGATCTATAACCCAAAAGATGACCTATAAAGAGGTTCTTCAGGCCCAACTTCTTGTGATAACACAGCTTCTCTCAGACCTCTTTTTTTTTTTTTCATATTAGTTTCCCTGAACGTAAAATAATCTTTAATGTGGACATCTGCAGCTTTTAATGTTGTGGCATTCAACATAGTATATTTTGGTGATTCTGTTAGAGTTGGTAAATTGAAGCAAAACCTAAAAAGCATATTTGCAAGCTTTTCCCCCTTATCGTTTGTGGTACTGGGGATGGAACCCAGAGCCTCATGCATGCTTAGGTAAGCATAAGCACTCTACAGATGGTCACCAG
The DNA here is from genome assembly GCA_004027875.1 of Aplodontia rufa. Taxonomy (NCBI): domain Eukaryota; kingdom Metazoa; phylum Chordata; class Mammalia; order Rodentia; family Aplodontiidae; genus Aplodontia; species Aplodontia rufa. Next base: position 30,394 of record PVKS010006239.1, read on the forward strand.
CCCTTTGTTTTTGTTATTAAAATATTTAACAGTTAGCTTGATGATTCCATTTGATATGTATTAGTATTTTGTCCAGTAGTCAATTATCATTATTCTGTTCTGTGAAATTTGGTAGGAAGGACAGAAAGAACTTTGGTTGGCTTTCCTCAGTTCAGAAGTTGAAGTTCTCACTTCATGGTTATAGTGTCCTTTACATTTTGAAAGACAAGGGGATAGTGTCAACATTTGAAAATACAAACTACTAGATATACTAATACATTCACTTCATCGTATTTTAAGAAATCTGTATATGTATACAAGGGAACAAATACTAGTATATACACTGCTGTATTTTTACACATAATGTTCCTCCTATTTAATCTGTCAGGGGTTATTCTACAGCCACTGGGAATTAAGAGTATGCATGTGTGTTACGAACTCTGAGATATGTTTTCAGAAATGCAGTATTCTGCTCTTAAAACAGAGAGAAACTATTACGTTTCTGTAGGCTTATAATATATATGTAAAAAAATTTTTTTAAGAGAGGAAGTGAGAATCAATTTTCTTTAGTTTTTCATGTGGCCTTTCTTTGTTGCTCAGACACTTCGTTGTGTATGTGGTGCTGGATTTTTAACCTATGTCCTTGCGCATGCCAGGCAGGCGCTGTAATTGCTGAGCCACCACTCCAAGCCCACATATGCAAAAATATTTAACAGGTTTGAAAGAACATACATCAAATTGCCAGTGGTGATTTCTCAGGATTTGTGGAATGGGGCTCAAGGAGGGCATTTAGTTTCATCTGGGCCAATTTTTTTTTTTCCAAGATGGAGACAAAGAGAGAAGCAGTTTTATTTAGTTTTTCATCTGGCCTTTGTTTCTACAACACTTAGTTGTGTTTGGGGTGCTGTGGTTTGAATCTGGTTCCTCCATGCACCCAGGCAAGCGCCATAACCACTGAGCCACTGCTCCAGCCTCGTTTTTTTTTTTTTTTTTTTACATGAATGTATCACTGTACAACTTGAATCATGGTTTGCCTAAGTTGACATAAAAGAAATAACATTTAGGCTTAATTTTTCTTTCATGATTTAAATAGAAAATTTGAGTAGATTGTGATTAGGGAATTTAGGCAGTCCTAAATGCAACTTTTTAATCATTCATATAAATAGTAACCTTGTAGGGAAGCAAGTGTCCAGAAGTATACTTTGAAATGTAGCTTCTGATAGACATAAACATGAAAGTTGCATCATGTCAAGATTTACATGGTATGTGACTATTTTCTTAGTCATTGTTTTTAAAACCTCCGAAAATCCATTTCAATATTATTTGAGGTAGTACTTAATATTTTATTATCAGCTACTTGACCCTAATATGTGCCAGGTACTAATAAAAACACTAGGCATGCTGCTAATGCCAGATAGGCTTAGTAATGGAATATGCCTACTGAGTGGCTGCTTTTTAGTAATGATAAAATAAGGAAAATTAGAATTATCCTAGAGAGAAAATTTTCAAAATATCATAGAACTTAGTAACTGGATTATCTGTATTTCTTAAGAAATGTCTTTTTGAAATGAGTTCTTTTCTAAACTTCATAAAATATTAGATTATTAATTGGTTTTGAGATGTTGGTTATTGTTGAGTATCTGGAAATAAGTTTCCCAAAATGTTTGGAGAATAGTAAACAGTGTTTCTAAAACTTGGTTGTACCTACTAGGAATGCACCAGCACCTGGATGGAGGGATTTAAAAAATTGTTTGGATCCCACTTCCAAAGAATTCAACCTTAATTAGGGGAGGAGAACCTGGTATTGTGCAGCTAAGGTTGCAAGCCACTGCCTTAAACTTTTTCTTCCTTGGTTGTTACTCAAAATGTGATGAGCATGTATCTCATTTGCAACAGTTTTTTAGTGCAGTTTGTTGTGGTATCTAATTTAAAAGTGGTTTTCCCCAGTTAGCCTCTTCCTTTTCTTCATGACATTTATGACATTTAACATGGTGTGGACTTTTTTGCTTGGTTACCTACAGCCTGTCTCTCCCTTGCAGTGGGAGTGATCTACTTGTATACGACTGTAACTCTGATGGGCCAGTACGTGGCTTGGCACATATAATCATTCCCATGGTTGACCAAATGATTGTCTTTCAGTATATATTAGGTTTTGTAGCATATAATAAATGAACAATAAATGTTTTTTGAATGAATAAAAGTTACATGAATTTCTACTGTGTGGACTATTACTTGACCATTAAAAGTAATGTTTGGGGCTGGAGGGGTAGCTCAGTGCTTTCAGAGCTTGCCTGGCAGGCACAAATGCACAGGTTCAAACCCCAGTACCCACGTACACAACTAAATGTCAGAGCAATGAAAGTCATGTGAAAAACTCAATAAAAATTGATTCTGTCTCTTACTGTCCTCCTCTCTTTAAAAAAAAAAAAGTAACGTTTTGTTATTTTTGGGAAAATGTATGTGCTGCCAAACAATTTGCAAAAAAGCAGCATAAAAAGAGTAAACATTGAAAAACTATTCAATGTAAATGAACTTTGTTTTTGAACATAAAGAAATATACGAAAATATAGACAAAATTTTAATGTCTTCTAAAAATTAGAAGAAAAAAGACATGACGAAGAAACCCTCTTATAGACTGTAATCCCAGAGTGCTAGCATTATTGTTGATCTTGTGTGACAGCTAATGATCTCTCTAGTATTGAGTTAGATGGCAATTTGATAGGCTTCACTTACCCTGATGTTGAGGATAAGTATGGGGCTATGTATGTACCTTGATATACACATTTTTTCTAAATATCAGAAGTGAGATAGAATGAAGCCATATGTTGTCTTACTTTAATGAGGTCATGTGTATCTGTAATCTTATCTTAACCAAGTTTGCCTATTCAGGTGCATTAAGTGTGAGTAAATGTATTTTTAATTTGTTTAATGCCAAATTTTTGCTTTATTTTCCCCCCTCTATCTGTAGGCTAAAGAAATCCTGACAAAAGAATCCAACGTGCAAGAGGTTCGATGTCCAGTCACTGTCTGTGGAGACGTACATGGGCAATTTCATGATCTCATGGAACTATTTAGAATTGGTGGCAAATCACCAGATACAAATTACTTGTTTATGGGAGATTATGTTGACAGAGGATATTATTCAGTTGAAACAGTTACACTGCTTGTAGCTCTTAAGGTAATTTCAATTTTATGTTTGGGCCTTTCTTGAACTCAGTAAGACATCCTCTTGAGCATGTTCCAATGATTGTGATTTTCTCCATCTGAATATTAAAGTTTAGAAGAAAATTTCTCATTTAGGAATGCAAACAATTCAGACTTGAGAATTATAATCATAGGTGCCTGCATTCTGAATAATAGGATGGTACAGAATAAAAATAAGAGAATAGCCTAGTCAACGTCTGAAAAATGTTAGGACCGGTGAAATCAGAATTTTAGTTTAGTATAGTAAATTGTTTATTGAGAGGTAATATAATTACATTTCTAGATACTTTTGAAGTGTAAAAGGTACAAAACATAGCAAGTGTTGGAATATTTATACCCTGCTAATAATCCTATAGTTAGAATTTTACTAAGAAAAAATATCAAAAGGAAAAAGAGCATTCTTTGTATAAAAACAAATAAGAGCATTATCTTTATCAGAATATGAGAAAAGTGATCTAAATATCCCAACAGTGAGTGAATACCTAAATTATAGATTATTAAGTTTACGGCTCTTAAACATGACAAAATCTAAAACATTACAAATGATTGTTGAAAGCAAGTTGCAAAACTTTATTCAGGAGCTGTGCTCCATCCACACCTGTAATCTCAGCTACTCAAAGTGAGACCCTAAGCAACTTAGACTGTATCTCAAAATAGAAAGGGCTGGGATGTGTGACTTTTAGGTAAAGCACCTCTGGGTTTAATCCTGGTAAACCCCCCCAAAAAAAGCTATATATAGAAACACTAGTGTAGCTTTGTGAGATGTACAGATGATCTGAAGGGGAAATAAAATGGAATACCATTTGGGATGGAATGCCTTTCTCTCTTTTTTTTTTTTTTTAATGTTTTGGACATTCTTGGGAGAGATTTTAGTCCCACGTTTTCCTAGGCAATATTCATTTTTATTAATGGCTGCTGTAGAGACGTTTCAGCAAGAGCTGAAATTTAATTTTAAGTGGTATCTGGATTATGCGAAGTGCTACAAAACTTTATTGTTGGCGTTATGTTCTATATTTATAAAATGAAGGAGTTGGAGTAGATGGAGGAAGCTTCCTGCTGTGACTCCAGATACTATGAAAGAAATGTCAAGCTACCCTGCATGTAACAATACCAGTATGCAGAAAAGCAAAAGCAAATGTACTACCTTTAAGAATTCATGCAGGAGGATGTAATGGACCTAATTTTTTTCTGCTCAAATTTCATACATTGAAGTCCTGGCCCCAGCCCACAGTATCTAAGAAATATGGCCTTTACGGAGGTAATTAAGGTAAAATGAAAACAGATTAGGGCACAGATAAGACAGAGAATGGAAAGACATGTAGAGAAAATGGCTATTGATCAGGGGGAGGCCTTCACAAGTAACCACCTCTGCTTACACCATGGTCTTATATTTTATTCAGCCTCTGGAAGTATGAGGAAATAAGTTTCTGTTGTTTAAATATCCAATCCATGGTATTTTGTTGTGGCAGGCCTGGCAAATGAATGTTTGGAAAGGATGACTTTTTCAACAGATGGATCAAAACAGATCCTAAATGCAGGAGTTAAAATTATAAAAATTGGAGAATAAAATATAGGAGGAAATCTTTGTGTATTGGAAGGTTTGTTAACATAATTTTAAAAAATAGAAAAATTGAACTTCTTCAAATCTGACTTTTCTGCTCATAAAAGACATTAGAAAGAAAAAGTATTCAAATTTATTATTGTTGTTGTTGTTATTATTATTATTACCAGGGATTGAACCCATAGGTGCTTTTACCTCTGAGCCGCACTCCCAGCCTTTTTTATATTATAAAATAATAAAATTATTTTGAGACAGGGTCTTACTAAAGTTGCTTAGGGCCTCGGTCTTCTAAATCACTGGGATTACAGGCCTGTGCCACTATGCCTGGCCCTATTTATTGTAATTAAAAAATTTTTGGTTGTGCTGGAGCAGTGTCTCAGTGGTTGGAGTAATTGCCTTGCATGCTCAAGAACCCAAGTTTGAACCCCAGTACCACACACACAATTAAGTGTTGGAGAAACAAAAACCAGAGGAATAAAAAAAATTCATTCTTTCTCTAAAAAAAATTTTGGGGAGGGAGTGCTGGGGATTGGCCTGATGCATGCTAAGTGCAAACTTAGCATGTACTACACCCTCAGCAAAGATTTAAAAAAAAAAAAAACTCTTAATAACAAAACATGATTTTTAAGTGGGCAAAGCATTTGAGTAGATATTTCACCCAAGAAGGTACATTGGTCAGTACATGAAGTGATGCCTAACATCAGGGAAATACAGGTTGAAGTCACAGTGAGAAAGCCCTTCACATCATTAGAGTGACTTGATGCTTTGCTAGTGGTCATGTGAAATGGTCCAGCCACTACTCTCTGCTACAACGTGGATAAGCCTCAGAAATATTCCAAGTGAGATTTAGCACAAAAGACTACATTTTGTATCATTCCATTTATATTTGATTTCTAGAAGAGGCAGTCTCAAGAATCAGAAAGTAAATCAGCAGTTGCCAGGAGGTGAGAATGGGAGTGGGAGTGGGAGTGAGTGAGGAGTGACTGCCGACAAGCATGAGAATCTTTTTTGGGGTAATGAAAAGGTTCTAAAACTGGGTGGTGGTGATTATTGCATAACTCTAAATTTACTAAAAAAATCATTGAACTGGAAAAAAAATACATATAAGGTTTTATATAAATCACATGATTGTGCTTTATACTGTTAGTAGTAAAGGGAGTTTGCTTTTATTATTTAAATTTAATTTATGCTTAAATTTAATTTTATTTATTTAACTTTTGGTACTGGGGGTTTGAACCCAGGAGCATGTTAGCATTGAGCTATATACCCTGTCTTTTTTAAATTTTGAGACAGTCTCACCAAGTTGCTGAGGGTCTTGCTAAGTTATTGAGTCTAGCCTGGAACTATTATTCTTCCTGCACCTGGCTCCCATGGGCATTTAGAAATGTTTATAGATCTGTGATTTCATTTCATTGTATCGTGGGGATGTGTGATGTTTTTCAGTAAAAATAGAACTCTGGGTTATCATTTGCGTTTTGAAAGAGCTAGCTTTTTGATGTTTTCCATTTTGTTGTTTTAGGTTCGTTACCGGGAACGCATCACCATTCTTCGAGGGAATCACGAGAGCAGACAGATCACACAAGTTTATGGTTTCTATGATGAATGTTTAAGAAAATATGGAAATGCAAATGTTTGGAAATATTTTACAGATCTTTTTGATTATCTTCCACTCACTGCCTTGGTGGATGGGCAGGTTTGTGCACCTTAAAACTCATATTGCTAATTATTCTCAGGAATTTATTTTCTTAATGTTTATGTGCTTTTAATTTTTTTCCATCCTTACATCATTTTGGGTTTTGTTTTGTTTTTGTTTTTAAAGAGAGGGACGGTGAAAGAGAATCAACTTTATTTAGTTTTTCATGTGGGTTTCATTGCTCTGACACTTTGTTTTGTACATGGTTCTGGGGTTTGAACCTGCATCCTTCTGCATAATGAGCTCTATACTGGTTCAGGTAGAGGTTTTCATAGAACTTAGATGAAAATTCTGAGTAGGAAGAGCCTACACTTGTCTTTGGTGGGAGTTGGGGAGATTAGAGATGCATTTTCTTGAAGGAGCTTACTGAAGTAGACATGGTAGTGATGGTTTGTCAGGGAGAAAAAGAGGGTATTCGGTAGTTTAGAGTGGGCTGGAGCAAATGGATCCTGTGAAGTGGAGTCTCATTCAGGCACAGCCCAGAAACATCTGTGAGACCAAGTGAAGGGGGCTATTGCCTACAGCTTAGTCCAAAGTATATAAAATTTCATTAGATGAAGTTGACATTTTGAACCTATCTTTTCAGATCTTCTGTCTACATGGTGGCCTCTCACCATCCATAGATACACTGGATCACATCAGAGCACTTGATCGCCTACAAGAAGTTCCCCATGAGGTATGGCTTTTATTTGGTAATAAATTCTTTTCAGAAAACTTTTTTTTTTTTTTTAAGATAGAGGGAATAGTGAGAGAGAATCAGTTTTTAGTTTTTCATGTGGCCTTCGTTGCTCCTACAATGCATTGTGTACATGGTGCAGGGACTTGAAGCTGTGGACTCGAGCATGCAAGGCAAGCGCCATAACTGCTAAACTGCTGAGCCATCGCTCCAACCCCTCAGAAAACTTTTTGGGGGAGAAGAGAAACTTAATTGAAATTTTCGTTCATTTTGTGTATTTGCTCATTTAATCCTCAAAAAAATAATCCCACAATGTATGAGTACTCTTGTCAATGCCCTTGTTCAGAAGACACTAGAAAACCTGTCAAGATAACAATAGCTGTGGGACTAGGCTTGTTAGAGTGCTACATTTTGCCTATCTGTAATCCCAGTGACTTCAGAGGCTGAGACAGGATTCCAGATTTGAGGCCAGCCTGGACAACTTATCAAGACCCTAACTGAAAACAAAAAATAAAAAGGGCTGGGGATGTATTTCATTGGTAGAGTGCCCGTGGGTTCAATATTCAGGACCTTAACCACTAGCCAATACTGCCTAATACTAAAATTTGCATCCTGTAGGCAAATTAGGACATGTTGCTATTAGGAACCATTAAGGTCATCAGTTCTTTATAAAGCTGGAAAACATGTCTTATGAGATTTTTACAGTTGTAAAATCTGCTATTTTCAGCAAGCACCACTAAAAAGCATGACTTACTACAGTGCTCTTTCTGATGAATTACTCAAATCATGCATTTGTCATTTTTGTGTACGTTGTTTGTAATGTAAATCTGCTTTTTAGGGTCCAATGTGTGACTTGCTGTGGTCAGATCCAGATGATCGTGGTGGTTGGGGTATATCTCCTCGAGGAGCTGGTTACACCTTTGGACAAGATATTTCTGAGACATTTAATCATGCCAATGGCCTCACGTTGGTATCTAGAGCTCACCAGCTGGTGATGGAGGTATGTTGTTCTTTGAAACATGATTTGCTTTTTAGTAAACTGAGAAAGAGAAGATAGGGAGTTTCACATTAATGCTTTTAGTGACATTCCATGTATTCTTCTGGTGAGTTTGCCATCATAGCCAGTCTTTTCAGGGGATATGCACTAGAATTGTAATCAAACTTTTGATGATAATGAAACACGTTTAGTTATGTTTTCACAGAATTCTTAGTGACAGGGAAGTACTTGAGATTTAAGGGCAAGAAAGAACAATGCAGGGAGATTGGGAGAGATATAAAGTTTTGTAATCCCACTTTTTGTTTATTTCATATGTTTAGCATGTTTATCTATTTAGGAGAGATAAGGAACAGCCTCCAAAATGAAAAGTGGTCCTTCAGATGGTAGGATTACAGGTAACTTGAAAGAAAAAACTGAAGAGGAAACATACATACTGGGATTCTTGGCACAAAACATTTGATTAGTGTACTTTAAAAAGTTAGGGTATTATTTAAATCAATACAAATGCAACTTTGTATTGTCAATAAAAATCTGACTTTGCTAAAGATATGCGTATCTTTATGTAGTACTACATTATGATTATGTAGTACTACTAGATTATTATTATCTAGTACTACATTTCTAGATTATGTAGTACTACATTAATCAGCCTTCCATCACTAAAAAAAATACCTCACGGTTCTCTTTGTGAAGTAGAGAGGTTTATTTAGCCCCATTGTTTTTGTCAAAGGGTGAGGCATGGCAGGACCCATATTCAAGAGCAGATGGTCACATCTTTAGCCCAGGACACATGGAAACAGAGCATGCCCCCAGTGATCTAAGGACCTCCCACTTAGGTTCCACCTTCTAAAGGTTTCACTGCCTCCCAATAGCTGCACTTTGGGGACCATATCTTTTAACATATAGGCCTTTGGAGGACATTCAGCATTCATATCTGCCTCTGAAAGAATGGGCACACAATTACTCATTCTTAAATCATTCAAAGTCCCTGCAAAAGGTGAGGGTAATAAGACACTGCCATGTACAAAAGGCCAGATAGGTAGGAATCAGTTTATTATTTGATGATTAGTGCTATTTTTTATGGTTTTTTTTCTTTTTATAATAAAAAATGGGTTTGTGATATGGGGGAAAGTAAATACATGTGTGTTTTATTACTTGTGCAAAGTAGAGAAAATTTATGTTGTTCAGAAAGACAGCATTATTATTTCTTAAAAAAAGCCTTTTGTGGGGAAGAATGTCTCGTTTACTTGTATAATAAGGAAAGAAAGAAACTTTTATTCCTTTCTTTCTTTCTTCATCTTGTAGGGATATAACTGGTGCCATGACCGGAATGTAGTAACAATTTTCAGTGCTCCAAACTATTGTTATCGTTGTGGTAACCAAGCTGCAATCATGGAACTTGATGATACTCTAAAATATTCTTTGTAAGTATTAACATCTGAGCAGCATTTGGTTGGTGTTCCTGAATGTTTCATTTTAATAGTGTGTTCATAAGCTTATGCTGAGTCATATACCAGCTTTCTAAGTTTTCTTTGAAATGGACCAATGATAGGTTGAGGTTGAAACACATCAACAGAAGCTAACTGTTTTGGATTATGCAAATTTTTCCTTTTAATCCCATGTTTGTTAACAGGGTTCATAAGGTATATTCTGGGGATGAGACATAAGATACAGTACGTTAGTATGTTAGACATTTTAAATTTCAGTTAGTAGCCAGGTGTGCTTGCAGGAGTCTGTAGTCCGGCTACTCAGGAATCTTTGTAGGAGAATGGTGAGTTTAAGGCCTGCCTGGGCAACATGAGGCGACTCTTGTCTTCTCTTTTTAAAAAAGAAATAAATAAATAAAACTTAAATTTAGTAGAACTCTTGTCACTTTTTTTTTTTTTTTCTTTTCTTTTGAAGAGCCCCATTGTGTAAAAGCATAACCTCTCTGGCTGAAGTTGCTTTGACTCTTTGGAGGGGGAGTATAATTAGAAAAGTAAATGAATGCTTCAGCCGCAATTACAGCTCTATTTCATTAAGAGGAGCTAAAAAGTTAAATTGGATAGAAAAGAAATATATAAAATTTGAAAGGATGAAGTTCTTAATTTTGATTGTTCCCAAGACATTCATGTATTGACCCTGAATCTTGTCTGGTTTTGCAGCTTGCAGTTTGATCCTGCACCTCGTAGAGGGGAGCCACATGTTACTCGTCGTACCCCAGACTACTTCCTGTAATGAAATTTTAAACTTGTACAGTATTGCCATGAACCATATATTGACCTAATGGAAATGGGAAGAGCAACAGTAACTCCAAAGTGTCAGAAAATAGTTAACATTCAAAAAACTTGTTTTCACATGGACCAAAAGATGTGCCATATAAAAATACAAAGCCTCTTGTCATCAACAGCCGTGACTACTTTAGAATGAACCAGTTCATTGCATGCTGAAGCGACATTGTTGGTCAAGAAACCAGTTTCTGGCATAGCGCTGTTTGTAGTTACTTTTGCTTTCTCTGAGAGACTGCAGATAATAAGATGTAAACATTAACACCTCGTGAATACAATTTAACTTCCATTTAGCTATAGCTTTACTCAGCATGACTGTAGATAAGGATAGCAGCAAACAATCATTGGAGCTTAATGAACATTTTTAAAAATAAGTACCAAGGCCTCCCCTCTACTTGTGAGTTTTGAAATTGTTTTGTTTATTTTCAGGGAAACTGTTTAATTTAATTGTATGATTTGTCTGCACTCAGTTTATTCCCTTTTCAAATCTCAGCCCCATGTTGTTCTTTGTTATTGTCAGAATCTGGTGAGTTGTTTTGAACAGAACTGTTTTTCCCCCTTCCTGTAAGACGATGTTACTGCACAAGAGCACTGCAGTGTTTTTCATAATAAACTTGTGAACTAAGAACTGAGAAAGTCAAATTTTAATTGTATTAATGGACAAGACTGGTGCTGTTTATTTAAAAAGAAAAATCAATTGATAAAATCTAGAATTTGTAGAATTCTAGGTAAAGAAAAATAAAAATCAAGGCCACTGCATAATCTCTCTGGTAACTCCTTGACATTCTTGAGATGAACTTCAGAGTTTATTTGTATTGCATATCGTAAATTTGTCAGCTTACTGGTCTGCTATTCACTTGTCTATAAAAGGATATCCATGCTGCTTTAGTAAGACCTAATTGTGAAACCATATAACTTGTGAGTTAAGTTTTTAGGGTTTTGTTTTAATGAGATGGCATGTTTTTAGGTAGTTTAAACTAAGTGATGTATCTACTTAGTGCAGTTTCTGGCTATAAATATTGCTATGTGTATTATATGAACTCTTTAAAATTATTGACAAATTGGTAAGTTTTTAACAAGTATTTGTACATTATTTGTTGAGTCATATTAAGAAAGCAGTGAAAACATAAGCCTGTGTTACAGTCTCTAAGTGGGAATTAGTGAAATGAATTGGAAAACTGTTGTTGGATCACAGTTTAGTGTTCTGTGCATTGACCCAAAGACAAAAATGGCATTTGAAGCACCATTATTCATTTACGAAAATTTCCCCCTTTTATTCTTTCAGTAGAATTAGAAGTTAAAACAGTTCTTTCGTGGGAAGTGACTTTTGATGGGATGAACTTTAGGACAGTTAATCATTACTTGTGTGAGTGTAGTAAATAAATGTTTCCTTAATTTGTACTGTGTTGAATTTGGAACCAACAAGGAAGCTATGGCATTTCCCTTTTTTTAAAAAAGGTTAAGGAAAATATGCACATACACAAGTTTCGATGTGTGTGTATAATTGGCATAAATTTTCTTGAATGGTCCACCTTTTCTCTCTTCTCTGATCTGAATGATAGTATTTATCTGGTGGTTTATGGAGTTAATTGTCCACAGCATAAAGCCCTTAGTATTTCTGCATGTTTCCATTTTAGTTATTTTCTGTTTTTAAAAGAAAGACTTTGTTTTTGCTTTGTTGCTTTATACCTTCTTTGACCATCAGGGGTTCTTAATCACTGAGGCACATTCCCAGACCTTTTTATTTTTCAATTTTGAGATAGGGTCTCGTTAAGTTGCCAAGGCTGGCTTTGAACTTGATCCTCCTGCTTGAGCCTCCCAAGCTGCTGGGATTACAGGCATGCACCATCATGCCCAGCTATGTGCAGCAGTACTAATGCAATGCCCAAGTGATGTGGATACCAAGTAGCTTTTTTTCAGGTTGTGTGATGTCAGAATCAACTCAAAAAGAATGCCTTATCTTGTGATTGACATGTGGTACTGTCATCCAGATACAGATTCTCTCAATCTGTGGTTAGAGAATGGGGCTTGTGGCAAAAATTGCTTGGTTTTAGGGTAATTGTTAAATTGAAGAGCGTAGCTGGGCTTACCATCTAAAAGACAGTGTTAGTACCCTTCCTGCTTATGAAATGTGTGGGGAAAGCATTCTGGTAAGTATGGTAATTTCCTCTCAAAATTTATAATTATGTTTGTATGGGAATCACTTCAGTTGGGTAATGTTGATTTCTTTCACTAACCTAGCATGCAAGAGGTCCTGGGCTTGATCCCTAGCACTGCAAAATGAAGTTTTAAATGAATGTTGCAAATACCCTTGGAGGACTTGCAGCACTTTGCTTTGGAACTGAATGAATGTACTTCTTTCTTTTTTTTTTTTTTTTTTTTTTAAGAGAGAGGGACAGTGAGAGAGAGAAAGAGAGAAACAACTTTATTCAGTTTTTCACATGGCCTTAGTTGCTCAAACACTTAGTTGTGTACGTGATGCTGGGGTTTGAACCCGGGTCCTCGCGCCTGCCAGGCAAGAGCCGAAACCGCTGAGCCACCACTCCAGCCCCAATGTACTTCTTTCTTGAGTTGAGGGTTTTAAGCAGACACTTGGAGTTTTTTTACATTGTAATTTTTTAAAATTTTAAATGTATACATGAAAACATGTTAATAGGGTACCACGTACTGTTTGAGTACATGAATACATTGTGGGATGTTTATATTAGTTTAACCCATTTTGACCCATAGTCCCTGATGTAAAATACTTATAAAAACTCACAGTATTTAATCATACAACATAAGAAGCATATAATTATAGTACATGTAAATTCTGTTATGATTTCTAGCCTATTTTAATGCACCTGTGTCCCTTTCATTGAAATTTTTGCAGAAATGAAAACTTGGCACTTATTGGGTTAAGCCTATCTATTTCAAGCATTTAGCATTTATGGTGAAAACCTTCAGATTTCTCTCTTGTAGGTTTTTGAAATGTATAGTACCTATGGTCATCCTGTTGTGCAGTAGCACACTAGCACTACTTGCTCCTGTCATGTTCTTTGTATCTATTAATCAGTCTTTCCTCATCCCTCACCACTCCTACATAAATTAATTTTTTTCTTTTTTTTCTTTGGGCTGCATGTTAAACATTGATTTAGTGGGAAAGGGATAGTTTTTTCTGTTTGGCCTGAAGAGCTTCTGATTTAAATTATTTGAAGGCAGGCCCTAATGATTCTAGTTTATATTTAGGGTTAAGAATCCACTGCTATTTCCTCACTACAAAATTAAGAAAACTGGGTTATGTGGTAAATGGGTCGTAGTGGTTTGTAGGTTTTGATAAATAATTAGAATGTAGCGACTTTTACCTGTCTGGCATAAGTATTCTCTTTCTTTTGTATTTAAGAGAAGGACAGTGAGAGAATCAGTTTTATTTAATTTTTCATCTGGTTTTTGTTGCTCTGACACTTTAGTTGTTTATGTGGTGCTGGGGTGGGAACTCAGATCCTTGCGCATGCCAGGAAAATACCATAACCGTGAGCTACTGCTCTGGCCTAAGTATTCCCTTTCTACCATAAATGTTTTCCTAGAAATGGTCCTACAGTTCAGTAGTAGAGTATTTTCAGATGGGTTCTGTTTCCATGCACTAAAATTGTTTTTCATTAAAGCCTTAACTGTTTTCTCACATTCTTTGACTATTTCTAACCTTTATAAATTTTCTTTAACTTAGGTTCTTTTTCCCTTCACAATTTTACCTGTATTCTAGTAAGTAATCTTTATTTAGATGGTGGGTATATTTGCCCATGCCTGATGATCTCTGTTTCAATTGTAATCTGAGCTTTATGTCTTAGGACTATGTTTTATTTCTGCTTTTTGTTATATAAATATATATTTAATTAATTGCACAAGCGTTGCTGTCGAGACAAAAATGGTATGTTGCTACAAAATAGCTTGCAGGCATTGCTATCCTGGTAAATAGGTTAAAATTTATCAATTGGTGTATTAATTCGAAAGAAAGCAAATAGAGGTTATGTTTTACTTTAAAAATTGAATAGGTTAAAATTTATCAATTGATGTATTAATTCGAAAGAAAGCAAATAGAGGTTATGTTTTACTTTAAAAATTGAACATAGGGGCTGGAGCGGTGGCTCAGCAGTTTCGGTGCTTGCCTGGCAGGTGCGAGGACCCGGGTTCAAACCCCAGCACCACATATACAACTAAGTGTTAGAGCAACTAAGGCCATGTGAAAAACTAAATAAAGTTGTTTCTCCCTTTGTCTGTCTCTCGCTGTCCCTCTCTTTTAAAAAAAAAAAAAATTTGAACATAAGGGCTGGAGCGGTGGCTCAGCAGTTACAGAGCTTGCCTTGCATGCGAAAGTACGTGGGTTCGAACCCCAGTACCACGTACACAATGAAGTCTCAGCAACGAAAGTTCATGAAAAACTAAATAAAATTGATTCTGTCTTTCTCTCACTGTCTCTCTCTCTCTCTCTTTAAAAAACAAAAAAATGGACACTGGGTGTGTACCTCAGTGGCAGAGTACTTGCTTAGCATGCTCAAGACCATAGTAGTCCCTATCATCTTAAAAACAAAAAAGATAAGACATAAAGATATTAATGATAATAATTAAGTGGACCAGATCCCAGTTCAGTTTTGTCACCTGTCATGCATAACCCAGAATTCCTTACTCCAGTTGGTAGAAGATGAAATTACAGCTAATGATCCAATGCTGAAAAAAGGTCAAACTTTTTTTGTTGTTTTTTTTTTTTAATGAGAGAAAGAGTCAATTTTATTTTGTTTTTCATGCGGCTTTCATGTTCCAACAATTCATTATGTACGTGGTGCAGTGGTATGGCCACACTTGTTTCTAATGAGAATTGCAAACCCTTACAACTAAAATTAATAAGTAGTTTGTATCGTTGGTCTTGGCAGAAGTAACTGGGCTAGTAAATAGTTTTTTTCTGCAGTGTTGCTAAGTGCAGCACATCACTGTGGCTTATTTCACTGCTCTAAAACTCTGGGAATCTGTCTTGATAGCCTGAGCCATGGTGTACAGTTTTAGCCATACAGAATGTTGTCAGTGGGATGTGTTCTTCAAAGAGATGATTAAATAGATTTATTTTTTGTTTTATTTTGTTGCCCTTTGCTGAGGAGGACCCCTGCGTAGAAGGTCTTTTTTAGTTCAGTAGTAGGCTGCAACCCCCAGCAAATGACATTCCTGTTAGTAGAGTCAAAGTCCAGAATTGTGGTGCTAGAAAAGAGTGTTCCTTGCTGTGTACAACATTGGGAAGACCAAAGTGAAAAGTCTTTAACTAAAGTTACTGGTAATGACCAATGTTGTTGAGCGTCTTTACCTGGAGACTGATCTGCAAGATTTGGTGGTTTGATTTGGTTCCAGCTTTTGTAATGATTCCAGAACTAAACCAGTGTGTTAGTGGGACTTGGGGCAAGGGTAGTCTAATGGTAAGATTTTGTAGCCCTGGTCAAGTGGGAGCCTTAACGTATAAATATGTCTCAGGAAAAAGCTTAAGGCATGGTGAAATGCAGTAGAAGTAATATCTGTAGGATGTGCTATTGAATTCAGCCTTCCTTTTCAGGTTAAGTCTCTTCCATGAGGCTGGAGCGGTAGCTCAGTGGTCTACAGTGCTTGCCTGGCATGCATGAGGACCCGGGTTTGAGCTCCAGCACAAAGTACACAACTAAGTGTCAGAGAAACAAAGACTAGATGAGGGACTGAAAGGAATTGATTCTTTCTCTCTCTCTCACCTTTCTCCCCCTCTCACCTTCTCTCTCTCCCTTTAAAAAAAAAGTCTCTTCCAACAGCAGCGAAGGTGACAGGTATGTGTTGAATGCTGCAGTAATAGGGAGAAGCTGTTTAATATATTTGGTCTTGAGTATTCTTTTCTATGTCTTGTGGAAACACATTAATTTCTAACTTCGTGGAAATTAGAACTATCCTTGTAATTTTAATTTGTGATTAAAGTTAAAGAGAATCCCAATGTCTCACTTGCTTCTTCCCAATAGCTACATTAGTACTGATTGTAGAGCAAACACATAAAGAAAACTAAGTAATTGAAATATGAGTCAAGGTGAGTGTCTACCTGAAATCCTAGCAACTCTGGAGGCTAAGCCAGGAGGATCACAAGTACAAGGCCAGCATGGACATCTTAGCAAGACCCTATCTTAAAGATTTTAGGATGGTAGTACAGATGAGTTTCATAACTGGAGAGATTAGTGTGCTGTGAGATCTGATATAACTTTTGCTTGGTGCCATTGCACCTTATTTTGCCCTTAATTTAATTTCATCCCTGGCTTTGGTTTTCCTTAAAATAGAATCAGTGATTGCTGCGTATTTGTAAGTTTTGGGATTTTTTCCAGTTCACCTCAGATCCTAGGGATAATAACCCTACTCTAGAAATTGAATGCCAAGATTTTTTTTTTTAAGAGAGGGAAAGAGAGAATCAATCTTTTACTTAGTTTTTCCTGGGGCTTTCTTTGCTCCAAGACTTCATTGAGTACATGGTGCTGGGGTTTGAATGCAAGGGTGCATGCCAAGCAAGTGCCATAACTGCTGAGCCACCGCCGCTCCAGCCTGGATGCCAGGATTTTTAAAGTAGGGCTAAGAATATGAGTGGGTGATTTGTAGATTTTCAAAATGAAATGTGTAAGCTACCTTTCTGCTATCAACCTGAGTGGCAGATGGTCTGTAGCATTTGGTATGTTAAAAGAGTGCAGAGCAAGTGATTTGTGACTTCTGGGAGTATATAAATTTGATGTTGCAATCCTTAAGGTTATTCTAAGTTAGCTTATGTTTCCAGCACATTTAGTGCTGAAATAACAGTTACAGCAATGGATTGAATTGAATTCAGAATGACCAGGAAAGCAGAAAATACTGAATATTCAATCCTGAAATGGCAGAAATAAGCTAATAATGATTAGTGTCTGGCATTGAGCATTTCTCGAGTGCCAGACTTTACATGGATTATTTTATTGACTTCTGTGAACACCCGTTTAGAAGGTCAGGGAAGTTTCTACTATTGACATTCTGATCTGAGTCCCTGACTTTCAGGAAGCATCGGTATTTTCTTGCCTTTGCTGTAACTTTTTGTTTAGTGGGATTTGAAGGGTGGACAAGAGCCCACACAGCTTTTTGGTTGAGAAAGTGGCCTGGGTTTGTGACTGACTACTGCTTCAGGAAGCCAAGCCTATCACAGTCCCTTTGGGAAATATGGTGAGAGGCTTGCACCTTGGGCATTTTTGAGTGTTGGCTTAAGTGTCTTCTGTTCTTAGAGTTCATGCAGTGACCTAACTCTGTCTCAAAGGTATTTGAACCAGATTTAAAGACAAAGAGTCAACTTTTATTTTTTCATCTGGCCTTTGTTTCTCTGATAGTTCTTGTATGTGGCCCTGGGGTTTGAACCTGGGTCCTTACTCATGACAGGCAAGTGCTCCAACTGCTGAGCCACTGATCCAGAAAATGACTAACCTACAGCCTAACTGTTGCTCCTGAAGATATAGAATGTTCACAGTGGATTGATCAAATATATTAAAAAGAAAAACCTATTGTTTCCTTAAGGAAGCATATGTGGAGTGCGGCGCCCCATCTCCAACCTTTTTTTTTTTTTTTAATCAATTTTTATTGAGTTTTTCACATGGCCTTCATTGCTCTGACACTTAGTTGTGTGTGTGGGTTGCTGGGGTTTGAACCCTTGTACTTGCGCATGCCTGGCAAGTGCTGTAACCACCGAGCCACCACTCCAGCCCCCAACCTTTTTTTTTTTTTTTTTTGAGAGAATCAAATTTATTTTTTCATCTGGGTTCTGTTTCTCTGACACTTAGTTGTGTATGTAGTGCTGGGGTTTGAACCTGGGTCCTTGCACATGCCAGTTAAGTGCTGTAACTACCGCCATCTCCAACTTTTAAGAGTATGTCAGTGTGGAATAATTCCTCCGCCTTTTCCCCCTAAAAGCTCAGTTGTTTGGGGAGTTTTCTTGTAGCTGAGGAACAACTTAATTTCTTTATTCTGTGATAAATGTGTGGGATTGTGTATAAGACTTGGAAACTCGTCAACTATTGAGGTTGACAAGGATATGGAGGAAGGAAGTCTTGTGTTCACCGTTGTTGGTTACCTACCATTTCTCCCACTGTGCTGAAGCCAGAAGCCAAAAGCAAATTACTATCTTGTCTGGTGTCCTGATGCCCAGTTCATCATTCTTGATATGGAAGATGACTTCACAGAAACTATTCATCTCTCATCTGTATGGGGTACTCCCAGTGACTCAGGAGACAGGAGGATAGCGAGTTCAAGACCAGCCTCAGCAACTTAACAAGACCCTGCCTCAAAATAAAAAATAAAAAAGTTTGGGGATGTGGCTCATGGTTAAGTTCCTCTGGGTTCATCCCTGCTACTGCCCCCCCATCTGTTTTCTGCTTTTATTATATATTTGTAAAATCAAGCTATCTCCAGCCTTCTCCTGGAAGGTGATTACTGTTAATGATGGTGGATGCCTTCATTTAGCAGCATATTTAAGTGTGCCCGTTTGAAGGGTGATTACGCTGTTAATTTCCCTTGTGATCATTGTATAATTTTGTGTGTGCACGAATCAATACGAACTTTTAATTATTTTACAGATAAGAGTGAGTTGATAGATGTGTTTTAGGTCCCTGAAGTGATTAGATGTTAAGTAGTTAATAGACCAGTTTGTGGCCATAATTGGGCATACTTCCAATATAGGGTGACCAGTTGCCCTGGTTTTCCTTGGACTTTGGGATTTGCAAGGAAGCAGAGTTTCAATTCTTAAACAAAGATAGTTGGTCACCATAATGTGGGGTCCTGTACCAACATCTTACAAGCACAGAACGTGTTTCTCACCCTCACCAGCCTGACAGAATTCAGACTGCCTTGGCTCTCAGCTTGGATCTCATGGAAGAGAGGAGGCAACTGGATGAATTTACTCAGTCCTGACTTTTTTTTTTCAATTTTTTATTAAGAAATTTATTTGTTGAACAATCAAACATGCTTCCAATGAAAAAATATAAAATATTTATATTCTGAACATTAGATTTACTCCCTAGAACCCCCTCTAATTACCCACCCTTATCCCTTCTCCCTCCCCTCTCCTTCCTAATACATCTCACTATACCTTCAGGGTATAATACATGAGAGTTGACCACCTTTCACAATGGTCAGGGTTTAGCTCCAGCTTCCACAGATGAATGAAGACATTAGTCGGTCCTGACTTCTAAAGACCCATCTGTTGTTTACCTTGGTGTCTTTGCATTAAGTCTGACTCTGGAATCTCTTGATTCCCGACTATGAGAATTTCAAGACTCCTCAAGTCTTGATACAAAGTTCAGAAATCATTGGTTTAAAGGGATGATCAGAGAGAGGAATAAATTCACAGAAATAGGAAAGGGAAAAACAAGAATGTATATGTGTAGGAAACTAGCACAAAAAGCTTAGTTTTCTCAGCTAGGTGTAAGGGGCCATTCATCCCAGGAGGAGCACAGCAAGTGAGTCAGGAAGTGTTGTTGCCATGGTGTTTGACATCTGTGGGGTAGTAAGCCATAACCAGGCACCAGTTGAGCTGAGTGGTTCAGTGGCATGCCACTGGGACTATGAATCATACAAATGACTTGACAGCCTTAGGGCTTGGGAGCCATTTTGACTATATTGCATCACAGGACTGTGTCCTGTCCTTGTAGATAGCAGTGTTATTTGTGAAGGTATGCTTGTTCCAAGTATGCTGTCTGTAACTTTGAGATTTCTTCAGTTGCTTTGCAACCTTTAAAAGGATCAACAGGAAGAAGTGGATTCGAGCATTCAATACAGCAGCTGCTATGTACCAGGTGTTAACCACCCAGCACAGAGAATATGTGTGTAAGATAAAATGTCCTTGTGGTGCTTATATTCATGAGAGGGAGGTATGAAAGTGAGATAGGAATTATGTGCTATAAAGCCAAAAAGACAGGAAGCAAGAAAGTAAAAAGTACCAAAGTGTAGTTTGTAGGACAGCACTGGTCATGACCTGATAACATCCCTAGAGATTTCTGCCTTCAGCCACTGGGGGTGGCAGTTCTGGTGCAGTGGTGAGAAAATCTGGTGGAAGGGAGTCTTTTGTAGTCCAGGCTCGGATACTCAGACCTTTTGCCTACACTTGAGCAACAAGATGTGGCCTAGAGAAATTGAAAAATCCATACAGTTGCCAAAGGGACTGTAGTTTTTGCCAGATAATCTGCTATACTTCTTGGATTCTTGGATCCTTTCTCAGGCTTCCAGAGGACTAAGTCTTCTCAAGTTACCAGTATCTCCCTTCCACACTAGATCCTAATGACTTCGCTTATTTTTGAGCTTCAAAGCTCAAAAAGACAAATGTCGTTTAATCCTGCCATCATAGGCACCAGTCTTGCAGCTACCTCTAACCTCGACCTCCTCAATTGGATTATTTCCGTGAGCATACAAACATGGCTCCATGTTCAGTCCTAAAAATAGACTCTTGACCTCTCAGTCCCCTTAAGGGCCTATGCCTCTTCTGTGTTCCTGTAAGCAAAACTAGAAAGATTATCTGTCCCGTTTTTCTCATACCACATTCTTAGCACACCACTCTGCTGAAATAGAGATTTAGCAAGGTGATTTTCACATTGCCAAGTAAATTGTTTTTCTGATTTTAAATTCCAGATTTTGTCTTTTGAAATAACCACTTAGCCTGTTGGCTATTATCGAATAAAATGATTTACCAAAACAATTTTCTGGAGATAATTTCTTCCTTGTGTATTCTTTTTGTTGTTGTTTTGGTTTTTTGGTTTTGATACTGGAGATTTAACCCAGGACCTCATGCATGCTAGGCAAGTGCTTTGCTATTGAGCTACCCAGTCAGCTAGTCTTCCTAAATGATCTTGTCCAGTCCCATCTATTTGCTGGTAAGCTACAATTTATATCCTTAGGCCAGCTTCTTCCTGAGCTTGCAGTTAGATATCCAGCTGCCTACCTGATATGACTCAAAATGTCTAACTAGCATCTCAAATTGAGTTCCTGGTCTTCTGCCCACACTAGGGGTTTCCTATCAATAAATTGTGCCACTGTTCATGCAGTGTACATTCATACCTGTTTCATCCATATGTCCTGTAACCACACCTCCAAATATATCTTTCTCCATCCTGGTTTCCACTTCTACCCTTGTCCACGCTTCCTAAAAAGTTTTGCTACTTCCTTCCCCCCATTGTAGCCCATTCTTTTTATAATTAAGAGAGTTATTTTGAAACTAGAGTTGATCATACCTCATGCTGCTTACCCCTATCCCGAGGCTGCTTCATGCAAGTGAAATGAAATCCAACTTGCTCATGATGTCCTACAAAACTTGATATGCTTCTCTGCCTTCATATCTTCGTTCTCTCCCCCATTAAGCGCTAATGATGTTAGCCTTGCTATTCTTGGAATATACCAAGCTCATTCTTACAGTTTTTGTGTACACGTTTGAGTGCATCTCACATTTTTTGCTGGTCCATTCTTGCAAGTTTCTGCTTTGATGTATTGCCCTCCCCTCACTTTCTAAACCAATTTTCTTGATAGTGTTTATCCACCTAACAGTCTCTTGTTTGTGTTTATCACATCTCACCAATTAGAATGTAAGCTCCCTGAATGTCAGAAGTCTTTTTCTCTCATTTGCAGCATGGTGGGAAGAGGGTGCTCAACACTTAATGACATATTCCATAATGGCATTTGTTGAGCCTAGACTTGGTGTTCCCCTAGAGAAATCCCTGCCACTCAGTAGTTCCCCTAGTAGATAGACCTGACTGGTCACTCAACAGTTCACAAGCTGGCACTTGGCTTGTAGACATAATGAGGTCACATGACTTTATCTCACTGAGTTTACCCTCATTTGGCTCCTGGGATGAAACTCAGAGCCCACCTGGTCCAGCTCCATGGTTGGCTGCCTACAGTGCAGACTTTTCAGAGATTGCTCTCTCTGGTGGTCTTTGCCCCACTGTACCAGCCCCACACAACATGTTGGTGCTGAGATCCTCTGGATCCTCATAGCAGAAGGGTAATAAGGGGATGTAACAGGTAAGTCATGCTCCCATTGTTTTCTCATCTGTGAAGGAGCCCTTGCCTGAACTGAGCTGCACTGCCCTGCCCTGTTCCTGACTCAGTTTGCCCTAACTCTGCTGCCAGAACTTAACTGGGAACTCCCCATTTCACAGAGGGACAACTGGCCCAGAGGACTGGAAGCTAGATCACACTGTAGACTTGAGATCAAGCTGCGCTGGTTTCCTTCAGTGGCCAGGCCAGGGTACAGTTTGGACAGCCGTCAGGACCTCTGACGCCACCTGCTGGTCAGAACCAGTCAGTGCTGGTAGTTCTTGGTTATCCAGGACTAGACTGTAGACCATTCACATCCTTGTTCCTGCCTTTACTTGAACTCAATAGGGCCCACTCTTAGCGCACACAGTCTCCCTCGTGGGGAGGGGTAGAGTAGAGAGCAGGACATTCTCTTCTGAAAAGCTCTGACCCATCTGTGGTGAGTCAGCCAGATGTAGGTTCAAATTCCATCTCCCCACTTTGAGGTATGGCCTCCGCAGCTTCCATAACGCATCTCAGCCTTGCAATTTCTCCTGCAATTTCTCCTGTAAAATGATTGTAGTAATAGTAACAACCTCCTATGTTTTTTGTTAATTTAATAGACAGGAAGACTTTACTCACTGCCTCAGCAGGCCAAGCTCACAGACACTGATTTGAGCAATGTTGCTTCTCAGTCCCTGCCTCAGGCTTGATGAGACCTTTCAGCCAGCCTGGGCCCTGGGAGAACTGTGGGGTACAAACATGGGTCAAGAAATTTTCTCCAACAGTTAAGTGAGGAAATAACTTCTTCCTAGAGCTTCCACAGCAGCTCCCTCAGGGCAGGTCCACAGGCTACCCAAGGCAGCGTCACACTGGTTGCTTCCAGTCAAGGCAAGGAGGCAGTCAAGTGGCCCTTTCTGTAACTGTCCAAAGTTGGACTCTTGAGCTATAGGGAAATAAGTCCTCTGGGCGCAGGGACCTTGTAGAAATTCTCTGCCTTCCCTCCCAGCATCTCCCATTGCTCTTCAAGCCTTGGTTGTGAATGGTTGGGCAGCCATGTGAAGAAGCTGTAGGGCCCCACTCAAGTTCATTCAGAAATTGACACTGGCATCATGCTGAGGATGTTACATGCAACATCATATTGTCGCTTTTTCCTCTTAAGCAGTAAAGTACACAAACAATTGCAGCTTAGTGAATTTTTATATGTACATACACACATGAAATCACCACCTAGATCAGGATAAAAAGTGTATATCAGGGGGTGGAGCTGTGGCTCGGTGGGTACAATGCTTGCCTGGCATGCGTGAGGATGCAAATTCAAACCCCAGCACCATGTACACAAAAAAGTGTTGGAAATGAAAGCTACATGAAAAACTAAATAAAATTGATTATCTCACTGTCCCTCTCTCTTTAAAAAATTTTGTTAAGTGTATAGCATCCTATGGACTTAATTCATCAATACCTGCCACCTGCTAAAGTTAACCATTATTGTGTCCCCTTATCTTAGTTTTGGCCTCTTTTTTGGTCTTTAATCAGATTTGTACAGAAAGTACTCATATCTAGGTGCTTTTGTTCAACATTGTGAGATTAATTCATGTTACTGATCTCAGTAGTTTCTTTCTCACTATTGTTTAGTGTTCCATTATATAAATATGCTATAGATTGTTTTTTATACTTCATGTATTGTTTCTAATTTTCTACTCTTACAAATAAAGCTGCTGCTATGGTTTGGATGTGGTTTCGGTGTATCTCCCAGGGGTTCATGTCCTGGAAGCTTGTTCCTGGTGTGATATTGAGGTTGTGGAACCTTTTTTTGTGTGTTTGTATGTGTGTGTAGTACTGGGGATTGCCCTACCACTGGGCTATACCTCCAGGCCTTTTTATTTTTCATCTTGAGTCAGGATCTTTCTAACTTGCTGAGTCTGGCCTTGAACTTGTGATCTTCCTGCCTCAGCATCTCAAACTAGTAGTGCACCACCACTCCCAGCAGGGGTGGTGGAACCTTTAAGTTTCTTAACTTCTTAAATTACCTAATTCAAGGTAATTAGGTCTTGGGGGTACCACCCTCAGAAGGAATTAATACTGGTCTTCTGAATTCTTGGGAGACAAAAGGTTGTTATAAAGTAAGGTCACCCTACATACTTGGCCCCTTCTGCATGTGTCCTGTTCCCTTTCCATTTCTCTGCTGTGTTGTAATACATACAAGGGGACCCACACCAGGTCATGGGCACCATGCTGTTTATGCCCTCCAGCTACCAGAATTTTGAGCCAAATAAACTTCTTTATATTAAAGTACCCAGCCTTGGGTATTTTGTTTTAGCAAGAAAAATGGGTTAGCTGCGTGTGGTAGGGAACAACTGTAATCCCAGTTACTTTGCCTTAGCCTCTAAGTTAGGAAGATCACAAGGTCAAGGCCATCCTCACCAACTTAGGGAAACCCTGTCTCAAAATAAAGGGCTGGTATATAGCCACTGGGTGCAATCCCCAGTACTGACCCCCACGCAAGCACTAATATATCTGCTCTGAACTTTTTTTGGTGGGGGGTACTAGGGATTGCACCCAGGGGTGCTTTGTCACTGAACTACATCACCAGCCCCTTTTATTTTTTATTTAGCAACAGGACCTAAGTTGCTGAGGCTGTTTTGAACTTGTGATCCTCCTGCCTTAACTTCCTGAGTGCCTGGGGTTACAGGCATGCACCACTGCATCTGGCTGCTATGAACATTTTATTAAGAAGTTGAGTTATTGTACAATCATAAATGCATACAAAGCTTATGATCTTATGTTAGACTTATGATCTTAAACCAGAATTACCCCCATATTGCCTACCCCTTAGTCTCTTGACTATTCTAAATTTTGCCCTACAAGCAATGTTACTGCTTAATTGTGAACTTTCCAGGATTAAATGATTGCACAAGTATTATTGGATTCTTAGGGGGGTAAAGAATATGCTACATGGTAGATTGTTTCCCTAGATCCCACCCTATTCTCCCTTCTCCTCCCCTCCCACCCTGTTCCCTCCCCCTTTCCCTCCCCCTATATATTTATGGTTGTCCTAGATTATGTGTTGCCATGCCCCTACTGGGTCCAATATGTGATCCTGACCACCTTTCACCCAAGATTGGGTTTAGTTCCAGCCTCCGCAAATGAGTGAAAACATTTGACCCTTGACTCTCTAGGTTTGGCTAACTTTGCTTAGCATGATTTCTTCCATAGCCATCCATATACCTTCAAAGGCCACAATATCATTGTTTCTAATTGCTGAGTAGAATTCCATTGTGTATGTATGTATGTATATACATGATCTATATATACATATATATGTATATATATGTATGTGTATATATATATATATATAATCACAGCTTTTGGATCCATTCATGCAATGAGGGGCATCTCAATTTATAAATTGAGCTGCTATGAACATAGATTTTGCTGTGTCACTGTAATGTGCTGATTTTAACTCTTCTGTGAAAATACCCAGAAGAGGGATAGCTAGGTTGTATGGTGGATCCATCCCTGATTTTTTGAGGATTCTCCACACTGCTTTCCAGAGCGGCTGTACCAGTTTGCAGTTCCAACAGTGTGCTAGTGTTCCTATCTCTCCACAGCCCCTCCAGCATCTGTTATTGTTTACATTCTTCATCTTTGTCAATCTGACTGGAGTGAGGTGAAATCATAATGTAGTTTTGATTTGCATTTCTCTGATTACTAGTGATTTACAACACTTTCTCATGTATTCATTGGCTTGCTCAACTTCCTCTGTTGAGAAGTTTCTATTTAGCTCTTTGGCCCATTTATTGATTGGATTGTTTGTGTTTTTGTTATTAAACAAAATTTTGGATATTAGTCCTCTGTCAGAGGAATCACAGGCCATGATTATCTCCCATTCTGTAGGTTGTCTCTTGACAATTTTGACCAATTCCTTAGCTGTGCAGAAGCTTTTTAGTTTAATGGCATCCTACTTATTAATTTTTGACTCTAAATCTTTTGCTTTAGGGGTCTCCTTGAGAAAGTCTTTGCCTACTCCCAAATGCTGGAGTGTTGGTTCTAACTTTTCTTCTAGCAGTTGTGTGGTAGCTGGTTTGATTCCTAGTTCCTTGGTCCTTTTTTGATTTGACTTTAGTGCAGGGTGAGAGATAAGGATCTAATTTCAACTTCCTGCAAAAGCCTGTCTAACACCATTTGTTGAATAGGCGGTCATTCCTCCATGTTATTTTTTGACTCCATTTGTCAAAGATCAGATTTTAAAGTTTTATGGGTTTGTCTCAGAGTCTTCTATTCTATTCCATTGATCTTCATTCCTATTTTGATACCAGTACCATACTGTTTTTGTTACTATAGCTTTATAGTATAGTGTTAGATCTGGTATTGTGAATCCACCTGTTCCATCTTTCGTGCTTAGTAATGTTTTGGCTATTGTGGGTTTCTTGTTTCAAATTAATTTGAGAATTGCTTTTATCTATGTCTGTAAAGAATGACATTGGTATCTTTTTTGTTTGTTTTTTTTATTAGAAGTATATAGAGATACAATTGAGGGGGAAACATTATCAAACCAACAGTAATAAATGTATATATACTTTGTTATCCAGGGGTAATGCCAAAACATGGATGACCACCTTGGTGACATTGGTATCTTGATGGGGATTGAATCTACATAGTGCTTTAGGCAGTATGGTGATTTTA
>PVKS010006239.1:57589-79837 GCA_004027875.1 Aplodontia rufa
TATTAATTCTGCCTAACCAAGAACATGGAACATCTTTCCATCTTCTCAGGTCTTCTTCAGTTTCTGTTTTCAGTGTTCAATAATTTTCATTGTAGAGGTCTTTTACTTCTCTTGTTAGATTAATTCCCAAATACTTTATTCTTTTTGAGGATATTGTGAATGGGACCAATTTCCTGATTTCTTCTTCTGCCTTATTATTGTTAGTATATAGGAAAGCCATTGATTTATGGGTATTGATCTTGTAGCCTGCCACTTTGCTAAATCTAAGTTCAAGCAGTTTTCTGGTGGAGATTTTTGGATCTTCCAGATACAGGATCATGTTGTCAGCAAAAAGGAATAGTTTGACTTCCTCTTTTCCTATTCTTTTTTTTTTTTTAAAGACAGAGGGACAGTGAGAGAGACAGAGAAAGGGAGAAACAACTTTATTTAGTTTTTCACATGGCCTTAGTTGCTCCAACACTCAGTTGTGTACATGGTGCTGGGGTTTGAACCCGGGTCCTCGTGCTTGCCAGGCAAGTGCCGAATCCACTGAGCCACCGCTCCAGCCCCTCTTTTCCTATTCTTATCCCTATGATTTCCTTGTCTTGCCTGATTGCTCCAGCCAGGGTCTCAGGGACTATATTGAATAAAAGTGATGAGAGCAGACAGCCTTGTCTTGTTCCTGAGTTTAGTAGAAATGCTTTCAGCTTTTCCCTGTTTAATATTATACTTGCTGAGGGTTTGGTATATATGACCTTTACATAGTTAAGATAAGATCCTTTTATCCCTGTCTTTTCTAGAGTTTTGAGCATAAATGGGTTCTGACTTTTATTGAAGTCCTTCTGCATCAATTGAGATGATCATATGGTTTTTGTCCTTAATTCTGTTTAAGTGATGGATCACATTTATTGATTTGCGTTTGGTGAACCAGCCTTGCATAATTGGAATGAAGCCCACTTGATCATGGTGAATTATCTTCTTGATGTGTTTTTGAATACAATTTTCTAGAATCTTATTAAGGATTTTTGTGTCATTCTTCATCAGGGACATTGGTCTTTAGTTTTCTTTTTTGATGTGTATTTGTTGGGTTTTGGTATCAGAGTTATGGTTGCCTCATAAAAAGTGTTTGGGAGAGTTCCCTCCTTTTCAATTTCTTGGAATATGGAGAGGTGTTAGCTCCTCCTCAAAGGTGTGATAAAACTAAGCAGGGAATCCATGAGGTCCTGTACTTTTCTTCTTTGGAAGACTTTTAATTGCTATATGGATTTCAGTGCCTATTATTGGGCAGTTTAGGATTTCCATATCATCCTGTGTTGATTTGGAAATGTGGTATGTGTCTAGAAATTTGTCCATGTCATCCAGATTATCTAATTTAGAGAAGTATAGTTTTTCAAAATATGTTCTTATCATTTGTTGGATTTCCATGGAGTCAGTGGTGATTGCTCCTTTCTCATTGGTGATTTTGTTGATTTGCTTCATTTCCCTCCTCCTTTTAGTGAGATTGACTAGGGGTCTATCAATTTTATTTATTTATTTTTGAAGTACCAGCTCTTAGTTTTGTTGATTCTTTTTATTTATTTTGTTCTCAATTTAATTGACTTATGCTCTAATCTTGATTATTTCCTGTCTTCTGCTGGCTTTGGGATTTGAGGTAGCATAAGCTTATTTATTTGGGATCACTCCTCATTTTTTTTAAAGAGAGAATCAATTTTATTTTAGTTTTTCATGTGGCCTTCATTGCTCTGACACTTCATTGTGTACGTGATGCTGGAGTTTCAACCTGTGTCCTCGCACATGCCAGGCAAGTACTGTAACTGCCAAGCCTCTGCTCTAGCCCCTGCTCCTCATTTTTTTTTTAAGATAGAAAGTGAGAGAGAGTCATTTTTTTTAAAGAGATAGGGACAGTTTGAGAGAGGGAGCAAAAGAGAGAAACCATTTTTTTTAGTTCTTCATATGGCTTTCGTTGTTCTGAGACCTTGCTGTGTAAGTACATGGTGCTGGCATTCGAACTCACACTTGCCGGGCAAACACCACAACCACTAAGCTACCACTCCAGCCCCCCCCACCCCACTCCTCATTTTTAATGTAAGCACTTGGTGCTATAAATTTTCCCCTTTGGAATGTTTTCATGCTGTCCCAGAGGTTTCAATATGTTGTGTCTTCATTGTCATTCTCTTCCAAGAATTTCTTGATTTTCTGCTCTCATGTTTTCTTGGATCCATTCTTCATTTAGTAGGGATTAATATTTATTCTCTATGTATATGTGTGTTTTCTGTTATAATTTTTGCTGTTAATTGCTAGGGTCATGGCATCATGGTCGGATAGGATACATGGAATAATATCTACTTTTTTATATTTGCTGAGGTTTCCTTTGTGAACTAAAATATGATCTCTTTTGGAGAAGGATCCATGTGCTGCTGAGAAGAAGATATATTCAGCTAATTTGGGGTGAAATATTCTATAGATGTCTATTAAGTCCATTTGGTTTATGGAATTGTTTAGGCTAGAGATCTCTTTATTTTTTTTTAGGTTTGACAGTCTGTCTATTGGTGATAGAAAAGTGTTGAAGTCTCCCAATATTATTGTGTTGAGGTCCACATAATGTCATGAAGTAATTTATTCACATAGTTGGGAGCATTGTTGTTTGGAGAGTATATATTTACTATGGTTATATCTTCCTGTTATTCTCTTTACTAATATTTGTTGGCCGCCTTCTTCTTCTTTTTTTTTTTTTTTCAGAGAGAGACAGTGAGAAAGAGAATCAATTTTATTTAGTTTTTCACATGGCCTTTGTTGCTCTGAGACTTCATTGTATACGTGGTGCTGGGGTTTGAACTCACACTTTCGTGCATGCCAGGCAAGCCCTGTAACCTCGGAGCCTCTGCTCCAGCCCCTTTGGTGGCCTTCTTTATCTCATTTTGATTAGTTTATGTTTGATATCTCCTTTGTCAGATATAAGTATTGCAACACCAGCTTGCTTTCTTGGGCTGTATGCATGGTAGATCTTTTTCCATCTTTTCATCCTTAATCTGTGGATATCATTGGCTATAATGAGGGTCTCTTGTAAGCAGCATATTGTTGGATTTTGTTTTTTGGTTCAATCGATATTTTATGTCTTTTGAATGGTGCATTGAGACCATTCATATTCAGTGTTAGAATAGTTTTGTGGTTGTGGTTCATAGGCATTTTGCTTTATTAGTAAGTTCTGTGCTGTCTTGGTCATCTATTGATAGGGTATACCTTTATTGAAATTCCTCTGATTGTGGGTTTTGAGGAGTGTTTGCTTGTTCTTCTGTTTTGAGTTTATCTTTGAGGATTCTTTATAGTGCTAGTTTTCTGTTCATGAATGCAGCAAGTTTGCTCTTATTTTGAAAAGTTTTTATTTCCCCTTCAAATTTGAAGCTGAGTTTTGCTGGGTATAGTATTCTTGGCTGCATGTTGTTGTCGTTCAGATATTGAAAGATCTCCTGCCAGGATCTTCTTGCTTCCAGAGTCTGAGCTGAAAAGTCAGAGGAGATCCTTACTGGTTTGCCTCTGAATGTGATTTGGCATTTCTCCTTTGCAGCTTATATTATTCTTTCCTTGATTTCCCTATTGTGCATTTTGAATATGATGTGTCTTGGTGAGTTTTTCATTTGATTTAGGTGTATTGGGTGCTTATATGCTTCCTGGATGAGCATAGCCTATTTTAATATGAGAAAATTTTCTTTAACAATTTCCTTTAGAATGTTCCTTATACTGTTCATTTGCGTTTTGATTTCTTCCTGTATCCCAGTTACTCTTATATTGTTTCTTCTCATTTCATCCCAGACATTTTGAAAATTTTGTTTTTGTTTGTGAGTTTTCTTTTTTGTCATCCATGTGCTCAAGCTTGCTCAGCTTGTCCTCATTGTCAAAAGTTCTTCCTTCAAGATCTATCTGAGGTTCTGTTTTTTATAGAAATTAGTCTATTATTAAATTCTTCCATGGTTCCTCTCATGTCATTGAGTACGGATTTTAGCTCTGTTACTTCCTTTTTCAGTATGTCTATTTCTTTGATGATAGAGTTTTTCTTCTCTTGAGTTTTCTCATTTAGTCCCTTCATTAAATCTTGTTTTAGTTCATTGTTCCTTTTAGTTATCAGATCTTTGATAATTTGCTGTACATTTTCATCCTGCTTCCTGACCATGGGCTCCTTGCTGGGGGAGTTGTATGTTTGGGGCGAACTACTTCTGGTTTGATTCTTCATCTTTGAAAAGCTTCCTTTGGATCTTTGAATTGGGGTTCTCTGTGTGGAAGCAAGACAAGTCTCTGGGTTCTTCTTCCTTCCAAGTCAAGGGTTGGGTCAGACACCACCTCTCTGATGACCACCACTTTCTTCCAGAAAGCTGTTTTAGAGCCTAAAAACAGTTGCATCATTTGGATCTAGGTTCCAGGACTCGGACTTGGCAACTGGTGGGGTTGCTGGGCAGCCCCCTGCATTGTTAAAGCTAATTGGTAGGGGTGTGTCACTAGGTGCTAGGATCTCCAAGGTGTGGAATGGGCCAGAATTGACCAACCTATGTGCTGTGCTGGGATCTGGGATCCTTGGTGGTGGGATGGGTTCAATATATTGGTACCTGCCAGGTGTGTGTGATAACTGGTGGTGTCTGGGTGTGGGGTCTTTGGGGATATATGACACACCAGCCAGGGTGGGACCTGAGTTCTGGGAATGCCCGAGTGTAGGGTGGGGTCTGTGTGGGCTTCTTTTTGCTCCTTAAATTGAAGTGAATTCTTGGCATGAAATATCTATCAGGTTGTTCCTCTTTGGGTCTTTGCTATTGGATTGGGAGTTTTGTCCCATCCCTTATTTGGGTTGGGGTATTATCAGGAAAGTTAAGTTCAGAAGCCAAATCCCTGACCTGTAAACTCTTAGTGTCCTTTAAGATTTCCAGCTCCTCATGAGCTAATCAGAGATCCCCTATATGAACAACCAGTGCATATAATAAATGGTATTAAATTGGTTATTCAGTACTAATTATATCTATTAGAATGTTAAATTCCACCTATGAAATGAATGATAGGGTTAGCCATTACTTTCGGTGATAATAGTAATAAACCATCCCCCTATGTCAGACTTCAAAGTATACAATTGTTATTGATTTGGCATTCACATCAGTAATGATTACACAGCATTAATGTTGTGGGGGTCAAATGGTAGAAACTAATTAGAAGCCTTAAAGAGAAGGGAATGTAAGGAAGTTAGAGAGGAGGTCGTAATATTCAAGTGTGAACAGATTGAATGTAGAGGAGGTGAAGGATTTTCTGGGGAAAGAAAAGAAAAGAAGGAAAAAAGAAAAAAACAGGGAGAAGAGACAGAGGTACCAAAATAGAGGAAGGGTTAAGGAGATATTAACAGGGGCTGGAGCAGTGGGTCAGTGGTTCTGGCACTTGCCTGGCACACGTGAGTATGCAGGTTCGAGCCCCAGCACCACATGTATGGTGAAGTGTCCGAATGACGGGAGCCACATGAAAAACTGAATAAAATTTATTCACTCTCTCTCTTACTGTCCCTCTCTCTTTAAAAACAAAAAGCAAACAAACAAAGATATTAACAGAGTTTGGGTGAAAGGGTAAAAGCAAGTACAGGAAAATTTTGCACCTGGGGGATGATACAATTCAAATACTAAACATAAGATCAAAATCCTAACCCTCAGCAGTCAGCACAAGGATAAACATTTACATTGAAGAAAATGCTCAGGAATGGAGTTTATAGAGAAGGAAAAGGGAAAAGGGAAAAAGAGAAGAGAAAAAATAAAAGAACCCTGAAAAAGAAACCAAAAAACAACCCCCCAAAAAATATCCAGCTAGTATGTTGATATGTCCATGAACCAATCAGCTTTTCCAGATGGCACACAACTACACGTCAAAACCAGGAAGAAAAAAAGAAAAAGAACCTTAATGAAAAATTGGAACTATCTTCTTTGAAGTTGTCTCTCTACACACTGGGAGCAGATGATCACTGTCCGCCTGAGTTTGTTAGCAGGGTATCTCAGTCTAGAATTATGTGATCTTGAGTAGACAACTGGGAGTGTAGCCCAATCTCCTGAGCTTTCTGTGTGCAGATTTCCCTGAAGAGATCATATTAAGGAATGCCTGGAGGGTTGGCCTTTGCCTGCCTTCCTGGGGGTGTGAAACCCAGGATTGCAGAGGGTTGCAAGAATATCAGTGCTCCCTCTGCTGGTTACACTCACAGTCCCTGCAGGTTTTCTGAGTTCAGACAGGACTCTTAAGTGCTTCTGTCTGCACCTTGACTCCTGTTGGAATTGTGGAGGAGCCCACTCTGAACTGCTGACTCACTCCCGCTGGGCAGTCTTGCAGCAATGGAACCATCCTGGAGTTTTTTCATCCAATCATGGAGCCGAAGGAGAAGCAGTTCTCCTGCAGCTCGCCATCTTGGAATCCCTGCTATGAACATTTTTCTTTTTTCTTTTTTTTTTTTTTTTCAGGGCTGAGGACTGAACTCAGGGCATTGCACCTCCTAGGCAAGCGCTCTGCCACTGAACTAAATCCCCAACCCCCTGCTATGAACATTTTAAAATGTAACTTTTGGTGGACATAACTTATCTTTGCTGTATATATATCCAATAGTAATTGCTGAACCATTGAGTAGAAATTTCCAGTTTACTGCAGTATACCAGTTTGTACTGCCATGAATGATGTATGAAATTTCAAGTTGTTCTGTTTCCTTGCCAGTACTTGATATTGTCATCCTTTTAAATTTAGCCATTCTGTTGACTAAAATCTTCACAAAAATCCTGTGATGTCTCATTATTATTGTAAAGCTCCAGTTAGCAGACAAGACTGAGGCTCAGCAAGGGGGAACCACCTATTCCAGATGACATGACATGTTAGCAGCCAATGGGAGGCAGCAGTTCTGCGTTATTCCTGTGCACCCATGGCTATATAAAATGTTAAAGTCTGAATACTTGAACTTGGGTGTGCCAAGATAGTAGATCTCTTTTCTTCATTACTATGTACAGCACTTGTTTCCATTTGGTAGCAAAAATGCAATCAGGTCATTTCCTGTTACATTCAGTAAAGTAAGTGCATGTCACTCCATCATTTTAGGGATACACTCAATCAACATTCTGCATAACCTAAGTAGTCACAGCATAGAGGTCAAGGTAATGGGTTTGAAGGTTGTCTGGTCCTTAGTTATTGTCATCTTCCTCTACTGTTTAGGGAAGCAGACAGATCTCATCTCCCCAGTCGAAGGATATCACCCTTCATTTCTGTTGTACTCACAGGTGTTTGCATCTGGGCTATGTATCTGGCTTGCACTGTCTAGTTTATCACTTTAGTATTCTCTCCCCCAAAGCATCTTCTGATATTCTGCTCCCTCATTCAGCGGCTTCCATGCTACTCAAGGGCTTAGGACTTAATTATGATACTCCTGGGATCCTCACATAATTAAGTGGGAGACTACCCCCAAACTTTTCTGGGCATCCTAATCTCTCTCCTCTCACTAGATTAGGTGAGGCAGGAATGGGAGAGAGTTTCTTCTCAAAGACCCACACTGCTAGCTAACTGCAGTGCTCTCCTGTAGGACTCAGTTCTTCCCCCACCCCCTGCCTTTTGGAAAACTGGCCCCAGAGTCAACATAACTCCTTCTCCCCAACTCTTCCAACAGGTTCAAAGAGGTGAGGTAACTCACCCAAAATCATATAATAGGCAGGTGGTCTAACTCCAGGGTGGCTATCAGGGGAATCAGACAGACACAGCAGCAGGTTACAACCAGAAGATCTTGGTCCAACCAGACTGAATTACTTCTTAGCTCTTTGGGTTGGACCTCATGTCCATGGGTGAGGGCTGAGAAAGAGAGCATGAACTGATTTCTGAGCTTCCACAGCTCATTTCAGATGCTTTGAGACGGCTGCTCCTTGTAGAAATCCTGTAAATGCTTTACAATGATGAAGACTCCATTTAAAAAAGGGAGATCCTCTGGAAAAGGGAGATCCTCTGGAAATGAATTCACCCTAAAAACCAGATTTTCCTCATACAAACTGTTTGAATTCAAGGCCTTTAGTATCCCTGGAGGTAGTGTGCTGGGAATAGTTGCCAATAAGAAAATGTTCCTGGCATTTGAGGGACACAGCCAAGATTCAATGCCTGGGCTGTACTGGCAGGAACAAAGCTGTGGTAGGCTGTAGCCTTTGTTCTTCAGTGGCTGTTTGATACTGGGAAATTCCTTTCTCTTTACATTTGATTCTTTCCTCTCTATAACAAGCTTAAAAAAAAAAAAAAAAAAAGCTAGGTGGTGTGTGACCTAAGTAAGGATGAGGCCTCTGGGACTAGCTCTGGAACCACAGGTACCCCTTTCCTCTCTTACTCACAATCACATTAACAAGTACCAATAGGACTCTCTGGCTGGTCCTTTCTCACCTGGGCTTGGCAAAAATGGATTAATGAGTGGGGATGAATCTTTCCCAGTCTGTACCCCACATTCCTGCAATCATCTTGGCTCTCTGGAGGCAACCCTCCAGAGAGCACAGGGTTGGTCCAGAAAGTGTGCAGTTAAGCAAGTCCCTTCTGATAAACTACTAGTGGCTTCTTGCCAGTGCTTCATCACTGAGCCCGTACTACAGGGATTTCTCAATTTACCCTGGGCTTAAGAATCACCTGGAGAACTTGTTTAAAAGACAGGGAAACCTGCCCACAGGAAGTTAGATTCATTAAATTGAGAGTGGATCCAGGAATCTGCCTTTTCCTTGATTTGAGGCCAATTTATTATTTATTTCCTTCTTTAATTTACAAATTCTCAAGAGTTGACTTTCAATAGATTGCAGCAAGAATTGCTATGCTACATCCAATTTCTTTCCCTTTCTTTCTTTTTCTTTCTTTCTTTCTTTCTTTCTTTCTTTCTTTCTTTCTTTCTTTCTTTCTTTCTTTCTTTCAGAGCGAGGGACAGAGATAGAGAGGAAGAAAGAATATTCAGTTTTTCATTTTGGCTTTCATTGCTCCAACACTTCGTTGTGTACGTGGTGGGTTTGAACCCATGTCCCTGAGCATGCAAGGCAAGCACCGGAACCCCTGAGCCACAAAAGTGCTGAGTCACTGCTCCAGCCCCCCTCCATTTATTTCTTTAAATTAAAAACAACAACAACAAAAAAGAATATGTAGATCAATGTCCAGAAGACAGCAAAGGATACAAAGTGAAACATCACCCCAATCCTTACTGCCCCCAACTAGTTCCCTTCCCCTGAAGCAACCAATTTCTTCTGGATCTTTTCTAAGACCTTATATGACACAGACAAGTGAATTAAATCTCCATGTTGGGTGTTAGTGCAGGGCATTGAACCTGGGGCCTTATGTGTGCTAAGCATGCAAGTTCTGCCACTGAGCCACAATCTCAACCCCAAGATCTTCATTCTTTTTTTAAGAGAGAGAAGCAACTTTATTTTTAGAGTTTCATCTGGTCTTTGTTTCTCCGACACTTCGTTGTGTATGTGGTTCTGGGGTTTGAACCCAGGTCCTCAAGCATACCAGGCAAACACCCCAACCACTGAGCCACTGATCCAGCCCCCAAATCTTCATTTCTTTTTAAAAGGAGACGGAGAGAGAAAGAATCAATTTTATTTAGTTTTTCATGTGGCCATCCTTATTCCAGCACTTTGTTGTGTACATGGTGCAGGGGTTCAAACCCACATCCTTGCAAATGCCAGGACAAGCAGCATAACTGCTGAGACACCTCTCTAGCCCCCCAAATCTTCATCTTTTAAAACAACTATCTCTTGATGATTCTATTAAGTCTTTTCAGAATTTGGACAAACATACACCTACTTTGTGCCAGACCCCATGTTGGGTCCTTAGGCTAGTTGTGTGACCTGGTAGTGCCCAGTCCTGCTTAGGATGCTCATCAAGTTTATAAGGTGCCACCATGTACTCTGTGTGCAAGAGAGCAAAGGGGCCTTGCCTAGGAGGTTAAAGCTAGAACTGCAAAGGGCAAGGGCTGTGCTGCAGATAAAAATTATATGAGAGCTGTGGGCTGTGGGCCTTTCATCTTCTGTCATCAGTTGTGGCACCTGGCAGACACTGGATACCACGGCTTGCAGACAAAGACCTGGTAACCCAAGGAGCTGCTTGACCTGCCTGCCCAGTCCCAACTCCGAGGAGCTGTACGTATCTGATTTCTTGGGGGGCCCTGTGTGGAAGTGTCTTTTGTCTTCCTGGTGTCAGGAACACCATCACGCGCCTGTAGGCTAAGTGAACCAGGCGCCTTAGCCTCCTGGGAAGGGGATGGTAATGTTCCCTAGGTAGAGCAGAACTGGGCAATTGCACAATCCCTGATTGGGGTGAGGCCATGTAAGAGCTTTCAGACTTTTTTTTAGAGCTGCTTCATCCTATCGCTCTTATCACAGTCTTATGGGGGTACAGCAGAGTTCTGTCTGGCTGGGCCTGTCTGGCTGGGCCTGTCTGCCTGGCTCACAGTGGAATTCACGGCACGGTGGGGCCTCCTACGTGGGGGCTAAGAGCATGTTGACCAAAAGAATGGATGTTCACTGCTATATACACCCATTCTCTCTGGATTTGGGATTTCCCTGAAACAACGGCCATTTGAGCCTGGAAACCTCTTCAAATGTCTAGTGTAGGAGACAAGGGTCAAGAACATCAAACTGGATGGAGTTAGGTTTAAATCGGAACCTCTTCCTTCACTATAAAGGTGAAAATGGCTAACTTTGGG
Source organism: Aplodontia rufa (assembly GCA_004027875.1). NCBI lineage: Eukaryota > Metazoa > Chordata > Mammalia > Rodentia > Aplodontiidae > Aplodontia > Aplodontia rufa. The sequence goes on from PVKS010006239.1 coordinate 68,271, forward strand.
GTTGGAGCAGTGGTTCAGTGGTTGGAGCGCTTGCCTGGCAAGCGCAAGGACCCGGGTTCAATTCCCAGCACCATATACACAACTAAGTGTCAGGGATACAAAATCCGGATGAAAAAATAAAATTGATTCCTTCTTTTAAAAAAAGGAACAAAAGGGCTAACATTGTCACTTCATAGGGTTATTGTGGAGAATGCATGCAAGCAGGTTGCATTGTTTCAGTGACACACACGCCCACATCGACCTGCGTTTTGTTGTTTGCAGGCTTTGCAGGACTGGGGTCTTTCACTCCGCTTAGGACAGCCCCTGCCTGAAAGACCCTTCCGGGCCAGGGAGGCACTGCAGACAGTGGCGGGTGCAGACTTAGAGAAGACAAAGCCGCGCTCTCTCGGGCGGCGGTGAAGCGAAAGCCCTTCCTCCAGCCGCAGCCCCGCCGCTTCTGGCCTGCTCTGCCCGCCGGCGCCCTGGACCCGCCCTGCTGGCGTCGGCCTTCCGTCAGGCGATATCCGCGGCCAGCCCAGCCGGCTGTGTGACGCTGCAGGCCCCGGGGTCCTCGGCGCCTGCGCCCGCTCCTATAAAGGCCAACGCCGCGCGGCGCCGCTGGAGTGGCCTTGTCCTCCGCTTTTTTCTTCTCCTGTGGACGCCGCCCCGCTCCCGTCAGCCTCCCGCCCGCCGTCTTCTTGACACCAAACACGGTGAGTAGCCGCCCACGAGCTAGAAGGGGCCGTTGCCGTGGGTTGCGGGCTGTGGGAAGCGGCGGCTTTGGCCTAGGCGAGGCGGGCGGCGACTGGGCCTGGCCTCTCCTCAAGCCGGGTGGAACCCGTTGCCCGCCCTCTTCTCCGGGAGGCGCCGTCGGGGCCTGTTCAGCAGCTCTGCGCTCTACTCGGCTAGGCCTGTTGTGGCCGCAAGGCCCGGGCCGCACTGGGCCTGCCCTGGCGTTGAGCTTGCTGCCCGGTGCACCAGCGTGGGGGTGGCGGCGTAAGAGTGGGTGTGTGTCGGTGCCTGGTTTCTGTTGTCGCGAGGGAGGATGGCGGTGGAAGTTGGCCTCCTTTCTCTCGCCTGTTTCTAGTATCGCTACCTACCGGTCCTGCCTGCCTGCTGCCGCCAAGTCTGCAGATAACCGCCTTCTCTTTCGGAATATTTCTCGGCCTTGCTTGCTACGGCCTGCAGCTGCAGAAACTAGTAGCAGATACCGTCGTCACAGTGGTGTGACTTTTAGGAGCCCTGGAGCTTGAAAACTTGAGGTGTCTGACTTTTTCAAGGGATAGAACGTTTGCCTGTTTTGGTTCAGTTTTCAATGGCTACTTCAGGTGTGGGTTTTGGGGGCATGCGTTTTTCATCAGTGTCACAGTAGAACGTGTTTCATCGACAGTCTTCAACATCTTATGATCTAAAAAGAGGTATCAGAATTTTGGGTCACTAAAAACTGGTTTAAAAATATTTTAATGATGTGTTAATACTCACTTCATGCCAACCTTGGAGGGTTACTTAGTTTTCAAGTACAAGAGCTTAAAGAGTTGAAAAAATGGCTATAAAAGAAAAGCATGTCAAATCCAAAATCTCATCCATTATTACTAAAAAATTTGCTCTTAATTCCACTATAACGCTGAAAGTTTTCTTTGTGAAGTCTAAGATTACAAAGTGCATCGAATTACAGATTAACCAATTGCCTGTTATTTAATACGATCCTGGCTCCGTTAAGAGTAACCCAATACACGAATTTGGCTGTGACTAAGCATATCTTTCTTTATTGTTAATTATTTCAAGGAAATATGAAATTGTTGTTTTTAAAGTAATCTATCAACTGAGTTGTTAGGTTTGTGCTGGAATGTTCATTGTACTATTATGGAATGTAAAAAGAATCTAAAATGTTTGCTAATTAAAAGTTGGGCTCACTTTAAAGTATTTTCTTTTGCGAATACCTTTTGTTGTTGCTTTGTCACAGGGAGGGTACCCTGCCCAGGGCCTTTCTCCATTTAGCAGGACAACTGCATTATTGGCAAGCACTAAGAGTAACATGGGGAAGCAGACATGTTTGTGAGCTGAAAAGTGAAATCTGATTCTTTCCAACCATGGAGGAGAGAAATGAGTATTTCAGTGACTGATTGCAAAACGTACTTTACCTTTTTGCTTCCTTCTCTAACAGCTTGTTTGCCGGGTGGTGGCAGCAATTGTCTCAGAAAAGTTGAATGACTATTTAAGTGACATAGTGGGTGTTAACTCTTTGAATCTAAAATGGGTGCGATAACTTCTAAATGCCAAGCTTTACATTTTTGTGAAAATTCATACCATTTTAATATATCTCATCTAGAAAACTTAAAAAGGAAGTTAGTAAATAGTGATATGGTAAGATTGAACCACCTCAAAGCATTATTAGCCTATATGTGAATTTTAAAGAGGTCTTGAATTAATCTTTGCAGTTGGGTATTGCTGCTCTTATGGGAGGAGATCTGAAGATGGTAGAATTTGCTGGGTTAGAACTTAGTTTTGGTGGGTTTTTTGTTTTTTGCTAGAACTCAACTTTGAAGTTAATTGTTTTAATATCATGTAAGAGAGATCTTGTTCTTAATGACTCATGATTTACTTGAGTTAATAAATGCATTTTTGAAGCAAGTAATAAGGTATTATGGGAGTTTTGCCAGAAGATCTCAAACTTGGCCACTTGGACAAAGAGTAATGAATGATAAAAAGAACTCTGAAATTTAAGCTCTTTATGAAGTTTAGGGAATTGTATTAACACCTATATGTTCTGAAGTCCTTTATTCTTTTGCATATTGTCTTATGTTGGTTCAGACATAAATGAGCATATCCTGATCTACTCTTCGGATCTGAACACATTTTTCACTGGTAGGTCTCACTCTGGAGAGGTTACTGTCTTATGGTTTATTTGGACTGAGCTCCCTCAGGTTTGCAGATAATTAATTAATTGTGCCAGTTAATAGAGTAGTAGTTATTCAGTAGGGGCAGAAAGCAAGTATGCTTTATATTGGACAGATTTTGCATCAGAAGGATAGACTACAACTGTTAAATTTATACCAGTAGGGCAGACCTTAAAAGCTTCTGTTCCATACTGTACAGTACAATTGACTCCCATGAGAACCCCAAAGGCACCCAGGCAGGTGTATAAGTCTAGTTATTTCAAGTTTAAATTACACATATATGGTCATTTATATCTAACTTGGGAGACCTACAGAGGAGTCATGAGATTGGGGAGTGGGGGGAATGGGGGGGGAGATCCTGGATCAGGATCAGGTTTAAGCATCTGTCAATACTTATCCATGTATGAATGTGAACCAACAAATCCCTTCATTATGTAAGGAGATGATCAACTAATAAAAAAATCTTCTGTTCCTAGAAGTTATACTTTGAAAAAAAAATGTATGGAAATACTTCAGCCTGTGAAAAACTACTTACAACAGTGTTTTACAGGGTTGTATATTATAGGTTCTTCGGACTTTATTATAATAAGGCTCCTAACAGACTGTAGATTTGTCACGTAGAACCTAATCTATTGATTTTCACATTCAGTATTCCTTTTTTAGATGCCTTCAATAAAGTTACAGAGTTCTGATGGGGAGATATTTGAAGTTGATGTAGAAATTGCCAAACAATCTGTGACAATCAAGACCATGTTGGAAGGTAAGTTTATCAGAAAATCTGGGTTGAGAGGAAAGGGGAAGAAATGTTAATTTGAGATTTTTTTTTTAAGTATAAATTGTGTTGTTTCTGACTCAGGTCATTTTTTCTGCAGCAGTATCTGAATTAGTCTTTTATTTTTTTAATCCTTAAAGGATAAAATCAGAAGTTAATAAAGACTGAAGTGATTTTCAAGTGTCAGTGACCCATTTCTGTTTCAAATAAATTTGAACTAATCTTATTTATATTTTTGGAGGGTATTGGGGATTCAACCAAGGGGCTCTTTGCTACTTAGCTATATCCCCTAACCCTTCTTATTTTATTATTTTGATTTTTTTTTTTTTGAGATAGGGTCTCTACATTTCTGGGGGGGCTCGCTATGTTGCTGAGGCTGGTGTCCAGCTTGGCAATCCTCCTGGCTCATCCTCTTGAGTCATTGGGATTACAGGCTTCTGCCACTGTACCCAACTGGATTCAGCCTTTGAAAAAGGGCTAGTAGCTAATTAGAGCACCAGGTTTCAGCATAGGGAGTAAGCCCTGCCGATTGTAAACTGTAGATGTCATTTTTAATTTTATTTAACACACATTTCTGCTTTTTTATTCCTCTGAAACTGCTGCAAAGTATTAGGTTGCATCTTAGTGTTATCAGTGGGCTGGTGCAACATTAATAGTATGCAAGAGACCTACAAACTTTAGACCTCGTCTAAAGTTCATGGGAGGCAAAACTTGGTATTAATGGTGTTCTTTAGTACTGAAATGTCAATTTTTCATAAAGACAAGATCTGCAGCTTACAGTACTTACATTGAAGATTCAAAGGATTATGTGCTACTAGGCACTAGCTATAATTTGGTAGAAAAGAAGGTGAGAGATGATCTTTGCCATTGACGAATTTATAAACTAGGAGAGGGGGGGAGCCAGACGCTAAACAAAGCAAACTGTCACTGTTGTAATTAGTGCATTAGTAAAGTTGTGTGCCAAGTAGTGCTGCAGGAAATCTTGGCTGGTGTTATTCTTTAGGCTTTTGGAAAGACTGCAATGTGTAGTACTAGTGAGGTTATACATATTTCAGGTCTCGTAAAATTAGAATGTTTTGGGAAATCATTCTGAGGTAAAGTAGACAGGATTAATTAGGGAAAAATATAATTGAAGTTTTTAGTTGAGATTTGTTGTGTGGAATGGGATTATGATAGTATAATTGAATTGCAGAGGAATGTAGAAGAAAATGACTTTGAACTTGAACTGTTATTTGAGATTCCTTCAAAAGATTTATGTAGCAGTCTACTAGGTGTTGTGGATCTTGGCCCCTGACTTGTAGACAGCTAGAGATGGACTTGGTTATTAAGAGTACAACTCTGGAAGATGAACTTAGTGCAGGGCTCTGTGTTAAGAATACAGTGGTCGGGCTGGAGGGATGGCTCCGTGGTTACGGCGCTTGCCTGGCATCATGAGTACGCGAGTTCAAACCCCAGCACCACTATTACATAATGAAGTGTCCAAGCAACGAAAGTCCATGAAAAACTAAATAAAATTGATTCTTTAAAAAAGAAAGAGTATAGTAGTCATGGGGCTGGAGTGGTGGCTCAGCAGTTCCGGCACTTGCCTGACATGCGCAGGGACGTGAGTTCAAACCCCAGCACCACATACACAATGAAGTGTTGGAGCAACAAAAGCCACATGAAAAACTAAATAAAATTTGATTCTGTCCTTCTCTCTCTCTCTCTCTCCCTCCCCCTCCCCCTCCCTCCCTCCCTCCCTCTCTCTCTCCCTCTCTCCCTCACTCCCCCTTTCTTAAAAAAAAAGAAAGAAAGAAAGAAAGAAAATAGTAGTCTTGTGACTGGAACAGTTAAGGCACTTGCCTGGCATGCACGAGGGTGTAGGTTTGAACCCCAGCACCATGTAGGCATTGAAGTTTCCGAGCAACAAAAGCTACATGAAAAACTAAACAAAATTGATTCATTCTCTCTTCTCTCTCTCTCTCTAAAAAAAAAAAAAATACACACGTGTGTGTGTGTATACGTATGTGTGTATGTATGTATACGTATGTGTGTGTGTCAGAATTGAAGAAACAGTGGAGTAGGATTTGTGGAAGCCAAGGGAAGAGGAAGCATTTGTAGATGACTAGAATGATTGTCAGATTCATATCCTGTAGACAGGCCACTTAGGATTTTAAGTTAGAGGACTTTTAATGCAGGTATGGTGTGGTAAAGGCAGAAACTGAATTGCAGAGGATGTGTCTTCAATTTTCTAAGTAGGTGACTTCTGTTTTGTTTTTTTTTTTAAAGAGAGAAAGGGCAGTGAGAGAGAGAGAGAATAAATTTTTATTGAGTTTTTCACATGGCTTTCGTTGCTCTGATACTTAGTTGTGTGTGTGGGTTGCTGGGGTTTGAACCTGTGTACTTGTGCATGCTGGGCAAGCACCATAACCACCAAGCCACCGCTCCAGCCCCCGTGCCTTCTGTTTTCTGATAAAAGCTCAACATATTTGGTTATTGGTACCAATTATGTGGCACTTGGAGTCCTATATCCTTGTAAGTTAGATCACTTCTATTAAGCTTATAAACTCCTTGATACATCCCACAGTCACTGTTCATCATGTATCTGTTGAATGAAGAAATATGGTATGGTCACTAGTAAGAGTATGAAAGCAATCCAAATATCTCTAAAGGCTGGTGAGTAAGGCTTTAGTGAAAGATGTAGAAACTGGTAGTAAAATTGTTGCCTAAGTACTTGCTTTGGCAATGAAAGTGTTCTTTATTTAATCTTAGTGCCTGACACACTGTAATCTGCCCTATGCTGCTTTAAAGAACATTTGCCAATTTTAAGAACTTAGGGCCACTTGAAGGTTTTCTGTGTCAGCTTTGATCACTGAAGCAAGTGGATTGATAGCAAAGTTACATGATTCTCTCCTTAGCCTTTGGGAATTGGAGGTGAATGGTTTTATCTTAGTGGCTTATATAGGATTCTAGCCTCCTAAAGACTGGAGTCTTTTGAATTTGGCAACTTAGTGCTTTCCTTGTTTTGGGTCTGCCTTGTCTCTGGTTGGAGTTTCATGTGACTTTGAAAACAAAATAAAACCTTTTTATCACAGGACAATCAGAAGTGAAAATCTTGGCATGTGTATTTGTGGATTGGCTTATTTGTTCATGTCCAGGGTGTGGTATCAGGACAGAGATTCTTTCAGAAAGCCTTGAAATTAAATAGCTTAAAGGAGTGACTGTTGCTCTTGTGCATTTGGTCTAAAAACAAATGCTGCACATCTAAATAGTGGAAAAGTAGACCTTTATAACACTAAGGACCTTAATTTTAATGTGATTTAAGCTTTCTTCCACATGACATTTGGAACTAAAAAGCTAGTCTTCTGTTTTGTTTCCCATAAACTTAATTCCCCAAGCACAAATGTTTTCCATTTGTGCTTGTCCATAGTGTGACTTTTTTCTCTTGCCTAATTAAAAATAAATTCATACTTGTCTAGAAAAAAACATAAATGATTTTATCCAAATGGAACTTTGAGACACTGACATTTTATTGTTTTTCTCTAGGCTGAGATGGGATCAGGGTTAGGTATTGGTGGGAAGGAGAAGAGAAATGAGTGAATCCATCTATCCAGGGATAAGATGAATTAAATTCTTTTTGAATTAGCTCCCTCCCTTCCTGTACTGGGGATTGAACCCAGTGGTCTGCCTCTGAGCTATATGTCCCCAGCCTTTTTTTTTTTTTTTTTTTTTAATTTTAAAGAGAGAATTTTTTTTTTTCATCTGACCTTTATTTCTCCAACACTTAGTTGTGTATGTGGTGCTGGGGTTTGAACTCTGGTCCTTGCACATGCCAGGCAAATTGAACCACCTGTCCAGCCTTCCCAAGCCTTTTTTTCCCCCTGAGGTAGAGTCTTGTTAAGTTGTCCAGACTGGCCTGTAACTTGCAGTTGCCCTGCCTCAGCCTCCTGAACTAGCTTGGATGACAGGCATACGCCACTGTACCCAGCTTGAATATGTTCTTGTGTTTGCCATTCCATTGGAATTGCTTGTTAAATTTAGTAACTTCTGTGTGGTTGAGTGCCTTGTCTGTTTTTGAATTTTATCTGGAACTGTTGACAGCTTTTGACACTTTATCATTGACTTCTTTCATTTGCCTTCCAAGAAACTTAACTGTACTAACTTCTCTCTTTCACAGCCTTCTGTCTCCCATCTTTAAAGCGTACTGTTAACCTAGGGCTTAATTCTTGGACTTTTTTGTTATATCTATGCTCATTCATTCCTTTGGTCATAGTCTCACAGCATCATTCATTAACCATGGCTGTAGCAAATTTGAAACTTGCCTACAGTACTGATTCGATATGATTCTTTTTGGTACTGTATTATCCCACTGAGCTACATCCTGAACTCTTTTTACTTTTTTATTTTGAGATACTATTACTTTGAGACAGGGTCTCACTGCCTTAATGAGGCTGGCCTCAAACCAGCAATCTTCCTCTCAGTCACTGGGATTACAGGCCTGGGCCACTGCGCCTGGCTTTGAAAGCCTTCAGCCCTCTTATCCAGTGATGGTTCCCTGCCATAAAACTCTTTCTTCTCTGACTCCTTTCACATTCTAATTCCCTTTTCTTGGCAAATTCTTTGGACTTTTCCATCAAAATGCAAATAGGATTAGACCATTTCTTATTTCCTCATTAGCTGCAAACCTTGTCCAAGCCACCATCTTGTTCCTGAATTGTCAAACCCACAGTTGGTTTCCCTGTTTTCTCTGTATGCCAGAATGTGCATACTACTGTTTTGTTCCCTGTTACTTGTTCTTATTTGTTTCAATTCCTATTTGTTAATTCCAGTCTAGTAATACTAGGCAGTTCCCCCCATGGTCCTGTATTCATTGCTGACTGTCTTGCCTCGGACAGTACCTGGTATGTATTGGTCACTTAAGTGTTTGACTAAGCATTGACTATGTTGCATCACTGATAACTATTACATCCAGTACAGTACTATAACTTTTGGCCTCTAACTGTGGTACTTGGTAACTGTTATATAACTTTGTTAGGCATTAGCATGCAGAAGCTGAAGAATAGGTCCATTTGGTTTTTTAAAAAAAATTTTTTATTCAGATTCTTTAAACCCAAGCTAGGTGTGGTGTATACTTATAACCCCACCAATTGAGTGGCTGGGTAGGAAGATCCTAAGTTTGAGGCCATCCTGGGCAACTTAGCAAAACCCTGTCTTAAAGTAAAAAGTTAAAAACGGGGGCTGGGGATATAGAATTCCCACAGGTTCAATCTTCAGTATTGCTCCCCTACAGAAAAAAGATTAACCAACCATTTTTACAGCCAGTACTGGGTATTGAACCCAGAATATTCTACAACTGAACTCTTAACCCAGGCTTTATTTTTTTTTTCATATTGAGACACAGTCTAGCTAAGTTACCCATGCACGCCTTATACTTGCCATCCTCCTGCCTCAGCTTCCTGAGTCACTGGAATTACATATGTGCACCAGTGTGTCTGGTTCACCAACCATTTTGAGATTTTTGAGTTAGACCTTTTTACCAGAGAAACTTGTAGATTAATTATTATAGGCAATAAGTGCTTAATAGACAGTGTGTAGGGTATATGTTGAAAATGTGTCCCTCAATCCACATTCTCTTTTTAACTTCCTTAGTTAATATCATTAACAGTTCCTTAAGTATCCTTCTGGAGATGTTTCAGACAAATATATAAGCATATTGCTACTTTTATTCAGATAACATTTATCTTTATACCCAGCTTTTAAAAGCTTATCTTGATCATACCAGTACCAGTATGTATGGACTGTCTACCTTTTTTGTCGGTGGCTGCGTGACCTTTCATGTTTGTATATTTACATCTTTGAGCTGCCTTTTAAAAAAATTTTATTTTTTGTTTTATAGTACTGGGGATGGAAGCCATGGGTTTCATATGTGGTTGTATTGAGATTTTATTACTTGTTGTAATGCATTTCGTTGTTTCTCTAAGTAAATGCAGTCCATCTAGAGAATTTGGTATAAAGAGCAAGAATAAGGATCTAGCTTTTAATTTTTTTCCAGATGGCTGCCTATCTTATTAAGTTGCTTTTTCATGTAATCCCTCTTACTAGTCACTTTTCTTTCTGATCAAAAACTTCCTTTGATTATATTCCGGTCCTTCACACACAGCATTACATAGTTTTGGGTGGATTATAGACCTATTGTCAGGAACCACCAATTTTATTATTTTTATTTTATTTTATTTTATTTTATTTATCTATTAATTTTTTGAGAGAGAGAGAGAGGGACAGTGAGAAAGAATCAGTTTTATTTAGTTTTCTAACTGGTTTTCATTGCTCCGACACTCCATTGTGAATGTGGCGCTGGGATTTGAACCCGTGTCCTCACACATGCCAGGCAAGTGCCGTAACCACTGAGCCCTGGAACCACCAATTTTAAATGCTTTTAAGATAACTTCTTAGTACTTGTGTTTTCTTTCAGATAACATGTCTTGCACATTACTTGTTTGAGATACAGCCTAGTTGGAGTATTACCAGTTAGGAAATAATGGTCACTCTTCTGGTTTTCTTAGATTTGGGAATGGATGATGAGGGAGATGATGACCCAGTTCCTCTACCAAATGTCAATGCAGCAATATTAAAAAAGGTAAGGTTTTTATTTATTTATCTTTTCATTCAGTATTCAGTGTTGGTGATTGATCCCAGGTCCTTGAGCATGCTAAACACCTGGTCTCTCACTGAGCTGCATCCCCAGCCCCTTGCAATGTCTTCGGTGAACTTAGCTTTTAAGCTTTCACGTGCTTCTGTTGTTCCTTTTTGTAGATGAGTAGTTTTGAATCTAGCATTGGTGCTTCAAATCCTAAAATACGAAAATGTAGGATTTGTTTTTAGTTTTTCTTTTGGGGATAGACTGAAATTTTCTGGAAGTAGACTCAACAACCACTCTCGAACTTGTTCTGGTATAGATTTTATTGAGGCATATACTGTCAGTCTTTTACTTGACATCAGTTACATCCATTCTCTTTCACATGGCTTCAGTTGCTCCAACACTTAGTTGTGTACGTGGTGCTGGGGTTTGAATCCGGGTCCTTGTGCTTGCCAGGCAAGTGCCGAAACCGCTGAGCCACAGCTCCAGCCCCACATCCATTCTCTTTAACATATGCATAATTGTCTATATTAGAACTTACAGCCTAAATTACTTTCAAATTTAATTGTTCAGGGGCTGGTGTGGTGGCTCAATAGTTGGAGCGCTTGCCTGGCATGCGCAAGGACCTCGGTTCAAGCCCTAGCACCACATACAGTTAGGTGTCAGAGCTACAAAGGCCAGATGAAAGAATAAAAATCGAATCTCTTTCTTTAACTCTCTCCCTCTTGCTCTCTTAAAAAATAATAATAATAATAATTGTTCAACACTTATTTGAATGATTCTTGAATGGTTTAAAACAATAATAATATACAGAAGAAAGTTTTCTCTGCTATATTGCCACAGTTGACCATTGTCATTGATTGGATATTAAAAGAATTTTTTTGGGGGTGGGGCGGTGGTACTGGGATGGAACCTGAAGCCTTATGCATGCTAATCACATGCTCTGCCACTAACAGAAAGGTTTATATACTTGGTACACCTGTGCAAGAACTTTTATGAAAGATGATCTAGATGTAAAAAAATCTGGGTTACAGGATGGTTTTATATACCTAAATTTTCATAGATATTGGTAAATAGTATTCTATAATACTACTTCTCAGAGTATCATGAGATTGAATCATAACTAGCTTTCTTAGATTTATATTTTTGTTATGACTTAAACCAAAAGTAAAGGAACACGGAACACTTAATTCTCATTTCCCTGTTGACTCTAATCCACTCCTTCAGGTAATCATTTACTCTTTCAATATTTTGTATTGCAGATATTAATAAGTGTATTTCCTCTTTTTTTTTTTTTTTTAAG